>JANHGN010006853.1:64359-79325 GCA_024605025.1 Megaceryle maxima | reverse complement strand
AGGTTAAAGTCAGCTCTTCTGAAGTCAAGGGTTTCAAGCTTGCTGAGCTTCCCCCTCTTAGCTGCCCTTAGGATCTCGAATTCCACCATCTCATGGTAACAGCAGCCAAGGCTACCCACGAGTTTGACATTGCTCACCATCCCTTCCCTGTTGATGAGAACGAAATCTAACATGACACCTCTCCTCATTGGTTCCTCTGTCACTTGGAGAAGGAAGTTATCATCAATGCATTCTAGGAATCTCCTGGATTGCTTGTTCCCTGCCATGTTGTTATTCCAACTGATGTCGGGGTGGATAAAATCCCCCATGAGGACCAGGGCTTGTGAACAAGCAGCAACTCTTATCTGCTTATGAAGGGCCTAATCTACTTGGTCCTCTTGATAAGGTGGTCTGTAGCACACACCCACTGTAAAGTCTCCTACCCTTCCTTTGACCCTGGTCCACAGGCACTCAGTTCTTTCGTCATCACTTGCTAGGTGGAGCTCCATGCATTTTAACTGCTCATTGACAGAGGGCAACACCCCCTCCTCATTTCCCCTGCCTGTCTTTCTTGAACAGTTTATACCCTTCTAGTCCAACACACCAATCACAGGAGTCATTCCACCATGTCTCTGTGATGCCTATCAGGTCATAGTGCTGCAGACTCACAAGCATCTCCAGCTCCTCTTGTTTATTGCCCAAATTGAGGGCATTCATATAAAGGCATTTGAGATGGGTCCCTGATAAGGTACCTGGAGCCCCTTGATGATACTCAGATGTTTCCACAGCAACCAACCTATCAACAACCCCTGTGCTCTGCCTGCAACCTGTCACAACACCTTGGTCCCCTGCCAATTCACAAGATGGTACAATCTTGCCAGTACACTCCTCCCCCACGAGCACCAGCATACTTTGTTCCAGCTCCCCCTCAGTGACCCCAACTTCACCTCCACCCCAGTTCATACCTAGTTTAAAGCTCTGACTATGAGCCCTGCCAACTCCCTTCCCAAAACCCTTTTCCCTCTGCGGGATAGGCTATTTCCATGTGCCTCTAACAGATCTGGCCTCTTGTAAATCCATCTGCTGTCAAAAAACCAAAACCCCTGCCGGCCACACCAGGCTCGGAGACAAGTATTAATCTGCTGGTATTTCCTGCCTAGTCCCTCATCTTTCCCCACAACTGGAGGGATAGAGAAGAACACAATCCGTGCTCCTGATCCCTTGACCAGGCACCCCAAAGCTTTGAAATCCTTCTTCATTGTCCTTGGAGTGGTTCTACCTAAATCGTCACTACTTACATGAAACAACAAAAGGGGATAATAATCTAAGGGCTGTACTAGGGAAGGAAGCTTCTTCCCTACATCTTTAACTCTGACCCCTGGGAGGCAAAAGACCTTCGTGTGCAGTGGGTCTGGTCTGCATATCGGGCCTTCTACTCCCTTAAGCAGTAAGTCACCAATGACAATGACCGGTCTTTTATTCTTTACTGATGAGGTTTTAATGCCGAGGGTAGTCCGACTAGGCTTTGGTGACACCTCCAAGCAGGGAGAACCATCATCCTCACTGTTGTCCAGTTCCCCTTGCAGAGCACTGTACCTGTTATGCAAGGACACCTGGGAGGGCAGGGGAATTGCCAGGCAGTTGCATTTGCCACGCCAAGCAGAGACCTTCTGCCATTGCCCCCTGTCCCCTAATTCCTCACACTCCCTGATCCTCTTTAACCTCTCCACTTCTTCTTTCAGCTCATTCACAACTAGATTATTGAGGTTGTCAATTTCTCTCTCACTTTCTCTAATTTTTCTTAACCTACTCACCTCCTCCCTAAGCTCCAACACTTCATCCTGGAGCTTTGCCGCCCGGCTTAGCAGGTCATCAACCTGCTCACACCTCACACAGCTATCCCCAGGATTGCTCCCAGCTACCAGTGACAAGCTGCGACATTCCTCACATCCTGTGGCTTGAACACCAATATCCCTTTGAGTGGGTGCTGGAAGCACAGTTCTCCCCCGAGTTGCACCATGATTCCTTGATTAAGTGAAACACTCGATTCCTGTCCAACGAGCTGTTAACAGCCTCAATAGCCCCCTCATGAAGCAGGAACAAAGGGTCACTTACCTTGTACCCTGTGGGCAGCGACTAGTGACCTAGTCACCTTAGTCAATACAATATTTTTTACTGCCTTTCACTCCAAGAACAGAGCAGCATTCATGAAGCAATCAGTGAGAGAACTCAAGTCCCTGTCTCATTTGTGTATCATCAGCAGGAATGTTCCAGGTCTAGGATATCAGATTAGTTACAGATATGCAACATTAAGAAAATAACTGAGCTGCCTGTGAGTCAACACCCATATAAGAGAAATTATATTTAAATCTTCATGACTGTAAACAGAACTAAGATTATGAAACATTCACTGATGATTACATATAGTAAAAAAGAAGGGATTGTATATAGAATACAGTTCTTAAACCTGGCCCTTATGCTATATAGAAATATTTGAAATAATTAAAATTGAAGGTACCAAGAGGACAAATCCAATAACTTTTTTACAATAACACAAAGTTGCTTTTTTAGTGGGAAAATTATCAGTACAGTAAACACAAGAAAGAGTTTTAATAGGCGTGCTTTGGATTTTACTAATGGTATTCTATATTTGCTAATACAAAATAAGCATGATGATCATATAGGGTAACTTTTGTTATCAAGCATATTACTGACTCATTTATAATGTAAATAAGTATTATTAGTTTTAAATATTAAAGATTTGCAAAGTTAAGATAATGTTTTCAGTCATTCCATTAGGGCACTTAAAAGTTATGTTATATTTAGCAAAATTGTGAACGTTAATATTTATTCTTGAATGACAGAAAGAATAACCAACTTCTTATGAATATAGTATGATAAAGCAAATAGTGAAGAATGGTTAAACCAAATAATCACTCTTGGATTAATTTGTGTAAAATTGTCTTTTCACCTTCTGTTTCCAGTACATTTTGAACTCAGTGGTTTAAGTACAGAACATTAATCAACATCATAGTATTTGGCAAAAAGGACAGTTCACAAAAACTTATGTCAAATAATTTAAGATTTTTCAAAAGAAAGCAGGTTATGTGAAGAAGCAGAAGAAAAGTAAAGAATTAATAGAAAGTCTTCAAGGATGCTCTTTACTACAACAAGGTGCAGAAGAGATGGTAAAGAGAAGTATTTCCCCAATACTTTGAAGATATCTAAACAGCAGTATTATAATTCTCCTTTTTACACCTCCCCCCCGGCCCGGTGAAGCAGAACAACAAAACCAGTAGCTCTTATGGTCTGACATGTCAATGTCTAAGGTGACCAGATCTACAGATACTAAAGGTGTATGTTTCCTGAATGCTATTAGGACAAATCGATCTTCATAAAAATTAGATTGGGCAACTTTGACAAAAATATCCTGGAAGATAAATTTCTAAGTAATTATCAGAAAATAATACTCTAAGTAATTGCGACTCTTATGCAACCATAGGCTTTTATGGTATTTATGCAAATAATTTTTATGTCCTATCAAAGTATGATATCCTTTTTTTCTATTTTCTTCCTATTTTCCTAATTGTTTTTATATACTAATTTCCTTGGAGTGCAACATGTCAGATACTGTTCATAAAAGGGATTCTTACAAAGACCAAGAAAACCTCAGAAATCTACTAGGAACCTTTTCTTTGCAATGATCAAGTCAGTGATATCCATTTGTCAAACTTTAATTAATTAAAGAAAGTTAGGTATTCTGCATTTTGGAGAATCTGAACTTCTGTGCTGCTTTTCCCCTTATCTTTTTAAATTTGAGATAAATACAATCCATTTTTTTCTCCAAGGCAGCCATCAGGCCACAGTTTGTTCACATCTCCAAAGTATGTTGAATTCATTAGATGAACAGAGGTACAGAACTACAATTTTAATGCACAGAACACTGTAACATGAAAAAGAGCAGTGCCAACACTGTCAAATGCTCCCAAATCCTTCACACTATAAGAGTGGAGACAGAACTCATCTTGGTTCCTTTTCCAGTTCCCTATCTTCCTAAATAAACAACCAGAAATAGTGCTAGGTGCCTCCAGCCATACATGGCTTTTTTTCACCACCACACCCACCACACCACCCCCCCACACTGACCAATCATATGAACCATCAAGTCCTCTAGCACTTTAGAATTATCAAGTGCAGTGCAAAGTTATGAAAACATATTATTCCCCCAGTCTCACTTTACATGGGCTAATTAGAATTATTTGACCCTAAAACTACAAGTTTTTTTAATCAGATAATGGGTTTTAATTAAGAGAAATTCATTAGAAGTACTGCACAAAGTTAATTCATTAGCAAAATAATTTTCTGCAGTCATTTCTCTAGGTACTTTGATCTGATTTTTGTGACTTCAGAGTTCTACAAGGCCAATGCAAGTTCATTTTATAAAGAGATTGTGAGTCTGTACCTACTCCTGTTAGCATCCATAACAGTTTTGCCCTCTAGTTCAATAAAAGCAGAACAGAAATTCTTCAGAGATTACTATGGTACTATGTTGCAGACAGATCAACCAGTTTTCACACGGTGAGAAACAATCTGATATCAAGCTAAACCTTTTCAAGACACTGAGATTCATATATGAGATAACTTTATGTCTAATTGCACAACTTCTGCTGAGAGACAGAGCAAGGTGGTCATATATCTAAAATCTCTTCTTCCTCTAGCTAAAACTAGCAGCAAATTAGTGTTTTTAAGTCAAGATCACTGCTTTCACTGAAAGCTAATGCACAAATGTAGCATGCTTCACTTTCCAGTTTGTACCTCCTCATCTGGTGTGCGATGGTGTCAGGTTTGGGGGTAGCACGTACCTTGTCTCCAGACAGTGTGCAAAACACATAACTCACAAATAACAACAATTCCTGTTGAGGAGTGACCCCACTAAACCCAGTATAAGACACGTCCCTTGTTAGGACAACAGCTAACAGCTTTTTACTGTTGGCTCAGAAACACCGTAGATAGTTAACTAAGAATTCTTCTGAAAACCCTAATTTACCACAGAGTCTTACCATCTTATTAACAACTATCAACATGAATTTCATATATTTCTGTGGATAAATAATCCTGAATTTAAATATTATTTACTGTTTGTCTAACTACTATTTCAGGACTGTGTCAAGCATAATCTAGAAGACTGGACGCTCATTTCTACAATGCTTAGAACACTAATATATGTACTAATAATTGCAGTGGTGGCATTGTCTACAAATTCTGAAGTGGAGGGTGAAGGAGGGAGGGGGGAAAAAAAAAAAAAAAAAAAAAGCTCACTCTGCAGAGTTTCAGTGGTTCAAAATCATTCTGGTATAACGACTATTGACATGTATCCATAAGGTCATACAGTGAATTTAGGGTAATGATAACACACTTGAAAAATTAAGTGTTCCTCCTGAATGAGCCAGAGGTGGAAAATATTTATGCACATTATGTATCCTTCACATTCCTCATAAATATCAGCATTACTACAAGACCATCCCTAAACATAGCAAACAACTCCCATTATAAGCCTCAAAAATCTAAGCAATATAGCTGGAACTTTTAATAGAAGAGAAGCAGAAAGATAAATGGAATATAGAGTATCAATCCATGATGTGCCTGTTTGACCTTAAGGCATTATTCCTGCTGGGAAGGGTATATAGCTGCACAAAAATAAGAAGTAAAAGCTGGGTGACTTAAAGCTCACTTTAAGAAGACTATCTCTCTGATGAAGATCCTTTTTTGCATATTATATTATGTGAGACAATACCAGTTTCATTATCCGTGTATTCTTAACTCAGACATAAAATTTTGCTCCAGGTTGAAACTTGGTATACTAGATCTCAGCCCAACAGCAACTTTTAAAAAACAAAATCCAGAAGGTGAAGGAAGGCTGAAGACAACCTTCAAGACTGAAGACATATATTTAAAGTAATACAAAAAGGTACAAGTCCTAGTTTTCTCCCTGAGAGCTACAGCATACCTCTCGAAGTATGAACAGAAACAGGGCACCACATAACTGAGAGCAATATACATAATTTCTTACAGTCTGCATACAGTTTTCATGGTTATTATCAGCATCTCTTGTCACAGAGGGAACATCTGAAGGTAAATTGAAATAAATGATACAAGTTTCTACTTTAGATAAAGAACTGTTAGCTGTATTCAGGATGGATTAAAAATAGTTTGTGTTATATAGATTTATAGGAAGCTAAAGCTAAAAAAAGAAGATAATCAGACATTCCAGTCATAGATATTTTTGGTTGATGGAACTTTGCACTGTCTAAAATGGTTGAATATTTAGTTCAGAAGGGGTCTGAATGCTTGGAAACTGAGCAGAACTCAGTAGAAGACTATGAAAAAAATTGTGTAAAAAGATTAAAAACCTGCTGAAAACTTGCACCATGATCGCTGTTTTCTATACCTTAGTTTCATTCTGAGAACATTATGAGCTACTGTATTAAAATTTTAGACTGTCACTGAGATGGATTTATCAGCGTTGATCAATCAACCTTGCTGGACCACGACTTTCAGAAAATGTAAGAGATTCTAAAAGGGGATCTTTATGCGTGTATGTACAGAAAACAATGTCAGCATATACTGAAAAGCACTTCTATTTACTGAACAATCACTCTGCTGTAACAGCGACTAAAAATACCAAGAAAAACCTTGGGAAAACAAGGGATTCTGCATAGGAGGGAAAAAAAATGGAACCGTGTAGGTGTGAATTGTTCAATATAAAATTTGTTCAGATTTCCACATATAAAATGTAAGGAGAAGTTATATACAAACAGCCCAGAGTAAAGCACTTCATCTTTGAAGGCACATAAATAGTCTATTTCATCCTGCTATAACCTGGATATATTGAACTACTCCTGCTGTGAATATTGTCTCCCACAGGCAACTGACTCCATTAAAGTTCACAAGGTGGGTAGCTTCTAGTGCTTGCAGCTATATTGCAGCAAAATTGGGTTAGTACAGGGATGGTCAAGTAATTTGAATGTTCATTGGTGAGAGAAAACAAAATTGGAATTGCTGAGTACAGTATAGCACAATGGCTTTGGCCCAGTTGCATACCCATACCCCACCATCTGAGAGTGTATAGACAGGAAACCTGTCATACCACTGTCATCTTTCCACAGAAACACCTTCTGAATCGTTCCCCCACCTTAGCTTTCCAGGGTATGTCATGTATGTCACCACTGATCATATATGAAGTTGAAGTAAACTTGTAAATTAATACACACATACATTTTACATATATATAAATAACATATGTACAGATGGATGCAAATAAAATCTAGGTATATGCACACATTCAATTAAGAAGATTAATATTTCATGTACTAATTACATATATACTGTGAAACACTAATCTTAAGGTGATTACTTATTCCTGGGGTAGGTGTATTTGATTAACTCAGTATAGATAAAAATTACAGTTGTAACAGTTGTAAGGTTTATAATGGTTTTTGGGTTTGTTTTTTTTTTTTTTTTAAGAATTCCAGAATACTACCTATAAATTAAACAAATGGCTGGAAAGATATGCACAGTGCATGATTTGTAACATGTTTTGGGTAAAGGAAAGACAAAATGAAAATGCAACACTGCATTATAGAGTAAACTGGAAATTAATTATCTAGCTCTAACAATACCATTCTGGACTGCACTTTAATATTCTGGTTTTAAATAAAAAGATTTTGTGAAAAATGGTAGACATGCATTAATTTGTCTTCATGGTATGCCACATTCAGAAACTTGATTACATAAACTTAATCAATCTAATGTTTATCTGTCATTCAGAAAACTAAGATACATTTACACCGTTGTTTTGTACTTAAACTGCTTGTAGTTTCTCAAGTTTTGTATCTCTTTGGCCAAAATATTGTAACTTGGTCCCAGGTCCATGAAAGGACTAAGATGCCCTATAACAAGTTTCCGATGGCTGTGGATCTAAGTGTGATTTACAGACCATTCCCCATCACAAGAACATTTACAAGACTATAAGCATGCAAGATTTCTCTAGTAAGGTTTCAGGGTGCCCTGCTGTGCTGCATCTGCCCACAATCAAGCTTACTGCCAGAGCTAACTTGGGAAATGCAGAGAATGGGACTGTGTCCATCCTGACTTAGATTTCTCAAACTTCTTTTGAGCTATCTCACATGCCAAATTCAATAATCACATTCAACTTTATGCCTCATGCACATAGACACTATTGAATTCTTCTAAGTTACAACAACTAGTGCTTAATAAAAAATGATGGGCAGAAAAGGAAGAGGAGGAAATTAAAGATGCACATTCACAAGAGGCAGGAGATAGATTAATACATGTATATTTCTTTTTAATCAGGTAAACAAATTTTCTCACAAATTCTATAAGAGATTGTCTCAATACTCATGCAATCTTTTTTTATTAACAATATCATAGAGCAATTTTGCAATATTATGTTATTACAAACTTGCCTTAATCTTAATAAAAATGTGATACTTTTTTTCATAATTAGGCTGCTTGGACAATAAAGTGGAATTTTAAATTATCATTTATTTTATTAAATTGTATGTTCAGGCTAATAAATTTCAGGTTAGTTTTGCTCAATATCATGTAGGCATGAGTCAGCTTTTAAAAGAATATGCATGTTTTCTTATAAAACTATCTACTGTATTTCCAGATTCTAAAAAAAGAAAATCCCTCAGAATTTCTCTTCTGTTATTTTCTCTCTGCAGGATTTTTCTCTACTGTGCTTCAAACAAATATGACAATGTTTAGCAAAGCTTGTGTTTTCTATAATCTATTTAATTGCATATTTTAATTAGGCCAAAACCAGCAGATTAAAATTGTCTGTAGCATTAAATGGGATAATAGTATGCAATTTTTCAACCTTACTGTAGTATGTCAAAAAAACCCCAGGCAATACCATTTTAAAAACAGAAAAAAAAAAAAAAAAAAAAGAGTAAATGTTTAGCTATATATTGGCAACTTTTTAGAAAGCTCTAACACGTGATAAAATCTACTTTATAAATAAAAGAATGACTGTCCTATATCATAAACATAAGGTATAAAGTGAAGATTTCTTTTACGGCAGTATCCCATAAGAAAAAGCATTCTAATTAGTTTTACTCATTAATCTTATCTGACCCATATGGATCAACAAGTGCAGTGCCCTGCTTCCTGCAGGATTATCTAAACGACATAAGCATCTGCAAACAATTTTACTACAACTCTTTGAGCTCAACCTGTCAGCCAAGCCTTCACCCAACATATTATGGATTTGTCTAGCTACAAGCTGGACAGTTTATCCAGAAGGATACTGTGAGAGACCGTATCAAACCTCTGCTAAAATCCAGACCCACCATCTACTGGCTTTCGTTGGTCAGCTGGATGGATGATCTTGTCATAAAAGGAAATTAAGTTGGTTAAGGAGGACTATCTACTTGTGAACCTGTGTTTGGCTATGACCAATGACTGTAGTCTCTCAGCAGCAAATCTCAAACAAGTTCAGGGTCAGTAATTTTATTAAACACACACTCAAAAAATACTTTAAAAGACTTATGAATAAACTTGCTCTGAATTTATGCTACCTAGAGAGAAACACACACAAAGCTATTTCCATTCTCAGTATTACAAACATTACCAAAAGTTTCTCAAAAATATATGCAGATAAATGGAAAATACTGTTTCATGAAAAAAAGGTAAGGTGTACTAATGCTGCTATCAGCTGACTGATGTGGTAGAGGTACTAACACAATTTTCACTACACTGTCAAAAATAAGTGATCTATCTGCATTACTCTCTCTCCTAAGAGCCTCAGGCACCCAAAAGGTGCTGGTCAGGCCTTGCATCTAGACAAGTAAAAGAAAAATAAATTAAAAGACAGTATGTAGTTACACAATCCATGTTTTTCCAGAATATGTACTATTTTGCTAAAAATTAATAAGCCTTTTTTTTAAAATTCAGAATTATGTATTTTACAGCCATTGTAATTAAAAATTTATTCTTACTCAATTCCTATAACAAATCCTAAAATTTTCATTCTATATTTTCTACCTATGCTGCTTAATTTTTCTCAAGAGCTGATAAGAATATAGGTATCTGGAAAAGAAAACAACATGAGGAAGGACTTCTTTACTGTAAGAGTTGTAGAATATTGGACTAGAATCCCCAGAAAGGTTTTGGAGTTTCCTTCTCTGGAGACTTTCAAGACCTGTCTGGATGCATTTCTGCATAATCTACTCTAGATTCTGTGAACCCAAATTATTGAACAAATCTGTAGGGATGAAAACTTTAGCCTTGGTAAATAAGTATTTTAGAAACTACAACTGAAATGATCAGTGCTAAATTCCACTATTCCACTAAAATTCTTTACAAAATAATGAGATAAAACAACTCCAAAAAAAAACTTTATATGCTACAAAGAGTCCCTTAATTTCTACAATAAAAGATCAAAATTTGGGAATTTACTTATACATGCATTGATACAGCTGGTTTAGGTATAAATCCTTACTTATATTCCCCACAGGTAACTGTTGTAATTAAAATGAAACTAGCAAATCTCTTCGTTTCACTGCAATCACATAGAGGTTATTTGGGAAGGTTCTGTTTAGGGACAAGTTTGCTCTGTGTTCTGCATTATGAGGTAGCCACAGTAAAACAAAGCCTAATAGAATTTCATAAGTCTTGAACACATAAAGTGTACTTTGTTCTTGCCTAGAGCATCTTAAATTTACCACCTTTGAGGAAAAGACATAATCAATAATTACCTGTAAGAACTCCAAAAGAAGTTTTATGTAGTGCAGAAGGAAGCTGAGGGGAAGATCAATGGGCAAACATCAATATACTTGGAAGCAGAACTGATTTAAAGGGTCAAGAGATGGTCCAGCACCAGCCACAGGGCTCTCTCCAGCTCCATTGCTAACTCAGCATGTCACAGACTTGCAAACATGCTCCTTGTACGTGAGAGGAATCAAATACAGGAGGTGAGCCATCCTGTTTTTTTCACCAAGGGGATAAACTATCATAAATTACTCAACACTGACTGCAAGGAAAAAAACAGGTAGTTACTGGCAAGCAGCTGATGTGGAATGAGATCTTTCCCTAGCTCACCCACTGTAATTCATCTGTGTCCTTCACGTAAGAAGCCACCTAACAGACTCAGTACCTTGAACAGTTATATGCAAGTCGAATTAGTTTCCCTTTTATTATAGCTGATGAGAAAATAAGACTTCTTAACATGACCACATGGTAAAAATGAATGATCAATTCCCTCTGAAGTCAAAATACTGCCTTTTTCCTTGTTTGTCAGCCAGACTTTATTCTAAAGGAAACTGTTCCGTTTCTTAATGCATTACATAATAAGCTAATATATAATACATTACATAAGGGAACTACATTTTGTAATAAACCATCAAACAAAATTGGAACACGTGCTATCATAACTCAGTCTAACCTTCCTGCCATTGCTTCTTATAACTAAGAAGCAATTTCACTGGTCTTAACAAAAAAACATTAAGGCTGGTCAAAAAAGAAAAGGCACCGGGTAGATTTAGCAAAACTGTGTGTGGTTTGGTTCCTAGTAGATGAATACTTCCCAGTCACAGTAAATATGCTGAGAGATGCAACATATTATTAGATCCTCTGAAGAAGTTAGAACTTAATGCACATCAATTCTTCTGAAATGGTAATGGAGTATTCCATTGCTAAATAAAAACTGAGAACAATTACTCTGTTGTTTTTTAGCTGTATCAGTCATATATAAATTCTGATATAAATCTCATCCTCCCTATATATTTAAGCCAACTCAGAAAATTATTACTGTGTTAGCTTCATCTTTAGTGTCTTCCTAATAGTAAAAGGAGTTAACTCTCACCAGAAAGAAGAAAATACTTCTCTTTATACACACACATACACACAGAGAAAAGGAACAAAAATAGCAACATGGGGTAAAGGAGTAGTAATAACAAAAATGACAGGACTACTTGAAATGTAAAAGCAATGAACTAAAAAAGTCACTAAAAGTGAGCATAAATGCTACTTAGCCTTAATGGTGATTTTATCCATTAACCCTGTTGAACATAACTTCATAGCACAGAAAGATAAGAAAATGCGCTAGTGAACTTCAAATTAAAGCACATGATGTTATTTTGTCATTTCTATCTGGGTACTACCAGATATTGATTTCCCATCAGTCAACAAGCACAATATATAAATCCATATTCTAATTTCTTCCATGTCAGTAATGATTAAGGAATGTGTTACAAGTACAACAGGTTTATATGGACTAACTGGCTCAATATCTCTCACTGAAAAAGTAATTTATACAACTGAATGTTACTTCTATCAACAAATGTAATGCTGCATGTTCTTAAAAATTTCCTGATGATTCCATTAATGACAGTCAGTGCTTGAAAATGATGGATTCATAAATAAAAAACAGCAAAACAAGCTGTAATCCCCCCATATTCTACTATTTGCATCAAAACAACTCCCAACAAACTGGTACTTGGCAATTTCATTGTTGCTTATGTGACAATTAATAACCAACCTGGGAACATTTAAAATGATTTGTATTTGTTAGCAAAGTTAAAGTAACTACAAGTATCCCAACACACTGCATTAAAACTTTGGTTCTTTTTCTCTCCAGAGAACGTGGTCCCTTTTCTGATCTAAAGCTTCTGTGTAACATACATACATATTAAAGGAAATAGTCCTAGAATCACTAACACCAGAACTGGTAGTGGCCTCTAGAGTTCACCTACCCCAAGAAAACCTTATCTATTTAGTTATTTATTTAGAGTGAAACCTATTTGTACTTTCATAGACATACCTCTCTGAGTAACACATCTTATCTCACTCAAGCAAGCTCACACACTAAATGAAAGCAGAAATGACAAAGGAAGGCTAACAGGTAACATGTAAGAGATGAATATACACAAGACTTCTTCATTGTTCTCTGTATGCAAAAATTTACATTCATTTACACTAAATTTCATTGCATAATTTGTTGGTCTCCTCAAGGTATTTTAGATGATCAACTGGGAAGATTATTTCTAGTCATCATTAGTTTTTATCAATACATTCTCTTGAAGATAAAAAGAAATGTAAAACTGTCTCAGACAAAAAAAATCTTTCCAATTTCCCTCATTTTTAAAAATAACAACACAGATATCTTCAACATTTACTTAGAACATAACAAGTACTTTTCAACATAAAAGCACATCTTGTAGTTCAAGGATTTGGGGGTCTTACTAGAATGAATACAATCTAGAAATTTTGTAATCATGAAAATCAGCCTTTGGAGAAGAATTTTGATTACAATATCAAAGTTCCACATAAATGTCAGTAGCTGCTTAGATTCAAAGCACTCCAACTAAAACCAGAAATTAATTGGTTTAGAGGAGCATTACAAAGAAGATAAATGTATGGTTGTTCCCATGTTTTTCACAGTCTTTAAAGACTCATCTTGGGATAAGTAATCTCATAGACAGAGTAAAGTAGTAAAAGAAAAAAAGATCTTCCATCTCATTTTGCATAAATGAATTGAGGAGGAAACATTATTATGATATGTAAAGGATGTGCCTGGAGGAGCTAATTCTACTCAAATTATTGGTACATACTTAAAAGCAAATGCAACAGCTCATTTGAGCAGGAAGAAGAAATATCTATCACTGGAAGTATGTGCAGTTTACTCAAGAGACCAAGCTTCTTATTAAATTAATTATTTAAATTAAGGAAAAATGTAAGACAGTCCTTCTAAAAGCTACATTTATCATTGATTCTCCACTGGAATCCCAGAGCAAAATATCCCACAAGGAGGAGGGACTAAAAGCAGACAATTTACAGCTATTGGAGCTCTAGTAAAGTCAAATCTATGAGATTTCCTGGATAACCCAAGACAGAAAATGGAATAAAAAGTAGTTTGAAAGGACTTTTTAATGTCTGACAAATTCTATCTTTCTTAACTGAATTTATATTATTTTACAGATCTGTTGCTCTTGGAAGCAACAGGTCTTTTCTACCATAATGCAAGCAATTACACAGATTAAAATTACAAATATATCTATATATGCATACAGGGATTTTGTTGCTGCATACTTATTGAATGGAAGTCTATCTGATCCAGGAGGAAGAGGAAAATGAGATGGCATGAAATGTCTTCAAGTGAGAATTGACTGAAAGGACATCATGGAGAAGATTAATAAAATTATAAGAAAGCTTCATCACACAACAGTGCTACAGTGTACCTGAATCAGATGCTTCAGTGTAATATTACAGCCAAAGACAAGGTCTAAGTGGAAATCTCCAAGACTACTCTCACAGTCTTCTTAGACAAAAGGTGCCATGTACACACTACTGGCTCAGCATACAGTGTTATCCAGGCACTATTCCACTGTCCGGGGAAAGTCGAGGAAAGGGAAGAAAACTCAAAGAAATGTTGACTGCAGGAGTGCTACTGAATACTTCTAATTGAGAAGGCTAGAAAAAGAGAACCACCTCTTTTTTAAAGTAAAATAGCTCAGAGTGGGTCTTCAGAAAAGGATCTTAGAAGCTGCTTATATCATCAATGTATTTCTGAATTGATGTATGGCCAGAAGAGGCTCTGCTCTAGATAAAAAAATCAGGAAGATAGACTACACATTCATAGTTCACTTAATAATACAAAAAACAGAAAGAATGCTTATTCATCTTTTGTATTTACATGAATTTTACCATACCCATTCATGAAGAATAGTTTCCTTCCTGATAACACCTAATGAACTCTTTAGAAACCTCTAAGGAAAATTGTTTATGATCAACAGAAAAATAAACTGGATTTGAAATATTTGACATGTAATAGAAAAATGGCAAGATTAATGGGATATACTAGATGATTAATTTGAGAGAATAATCATCTACTGTCAGGGTAAAGTCAAAATAACCTAATAAATTGGTTTCCATAATGATGATATTTGTAGAAAAGTATTTATTTT
>JANHGN010006853.1:49766-64228 GCA_024605025.1 Megaceryle maxima | reverse complement strand
AATATAAAATGTCTGTAGTTCAAAGAAAAGAATACAAAGTCAGTAACTACATATAAGCTGCACATTTGAAAAGTGACACACAAAATATTTACAGAAAATGTCACTAACTGCACAAAATATTATTCAAAACTTGTCTTCCAGGTGGAAAACTGTCAGTTATATCAGAGAACATTATGGCAGTGCAAATTTAATCATTAAAAATAGTATTTGTAATCACTTAGTAACATTTTTTTTTTTTAAATCTTACAGCCCCATCCCAGCACAAACTCTGAAAAAATGTTTATAATACAGGTCTTACTGCAATGTCTTAAAAATATTAGCTTTCTGGACAAATATGTACTTTTGGATAAACACCACCTGACCTCACAACACTCACTCTTCTAAATGTTACAGCACTACTAATAGTTTCAATTAAATAAAAATTAAAGCTGAGAAAATATCACAAAAGGGTAATCTAATATTTGATTGCTAATGTGCTTATGTAAAGTGATATTTACAACAGCATTTTGAGAACCAGGCAATTTCTTAAAAAAAAAAAAAAAAAAAATTAAAATGCAGCCTTAACTTCTAGTACACTGCACTTTTGTGTCCTGAACATTATCCTTGGAAGCATTGTCATGCTTCATCTAAGAAGATGAATTCCTCAGGCATGAAGATGAAGCTTTCTTACAGAATAACCTTTCACCTTTAGATAGAACTGAAGGTTACCATTGTTGGCTTCTTAAACTGGACAGAATCTGCATTCTGTACCATACAAGATGGTTCTAACATATGAGGTGATATTGACTGAAATAAGTGATTTCAAGATTTTTAAGGGACCTGCTTGTAAAAAAGGTTGCCCAGCATTGTTACTATTTCCCCAATACTGAGATAAGCAGTACTCACAACCACTGAAAACCTTCAGAGCTAGAAATTGCATGCACATCTGCACTCGTTGCAACTAAGGATATATTTCACAGATTAACTGGCTGTCTTCCAACTACATCCATTGAAGATAGCTATATTAAAAAGGGGGGAAATCAGATAGAAAAGTTGGTAAAACTGATGACCATGTACACGGAATTGGTGTTTCTTTGCCCATCTCTCCACTCCTGCATGGACGAAGAAGAGAGGACCACAGGAACAGAGGTGTGCTCTGAGAAACAGCTATCTCGAGGAGAAAAAGAAGCAAAATGCAAGAAGAGATTCTTGAATAACTACAATAATTTCTAAATTGCAGTACCCATATGAACTCTAGAACCTCTTTCCTCACATGTATTCCAACTTGTTCAAAGATGGTTTGAACTTATGTCTGGCCCATAAGAAAACAGTCTTCTTGAACTTAGCTATATTCCAAGAAAGCTTTTTTTTTTTTTTAATCACGTGTTCTTAAGAATTTTATTTTGATTGCAAATATAACCCAATTTCTCAGATGAAAATATTTTTACTTTGAAGTTTCCTACAAAATGTAAGTTTAAGCCATTTTCCTGGGGTCTACAGCAATTTCAGAGAAGGCCACCTTCATCTCTTTGTATTTCAAAGATAATATACCAACATCTATATAATATTTGATTCTCATAGAGATTCTGTTCTTAATAAACTCAGCAGAGTTTCTCCCTAGAAAGGCCTGCCTCCTTGTATTACATTAATTGGTGGGCAGCCACATGTTCTGTTCTACTAGAACACAGTGCATGCTGGCAACATGGACATTTGCTTCAGAAATCAACATTCGACTGGGAAGAAAAGAATCTAATTAGACAGCTAGATATTAATTAGTAAGATTCAGCTGAGAAAGCAGAGGTTTCCTTACTGCCAATCTGCGGATGTTGCAATAGAAAATTGTGCAGTTTCTTTGTTGAGTTTTCATTAACTAACTAACTTTATCATTTAATATTGCCTTCTTGTAAACAGTAATAGAACTTAGATAAAATCAGAATGGCTATGTATACTAATATTTGCTTGCTTTTCATACAGCAGTGTCATTTATATGAAGTAAAAGCACATACTGTGTTACTAAAGATTTCCTCCAAGATACTTTCTGAAATTAATATTTATATCAGACAATGGAACAAATTTTCAGAGTTGGCCAATTGCCATTTAAGCTTTAATAAAAAGTTCAGGATTTCTCCCAAGCCTTGAAAATCTGTTAGTGGGATATAAAAGGCATTTCTGAAAACACTCCAAATTTCAGGCAGAATTCTGAAACTGAAATTTTATTAAAATCCCATCCTTGTTCATTTGCCATCAAAGGAAGAGGTATTATTCATGGGGCCTGGGCTTAAAAATGTGTAATTTTTATTTCAACAGAAATGAAGACGTGTCCTCTCCTTTAATAGAAAGGAAAGAAAAAACTGAAAATAATTTTTACTTCCTGTACTGGTAAGTATTGTGACTCAAGGTATCATTTTCCCTTATGTAGAAATGATGACTGGAAACTTACCCTTTCTAGAGTGTAGTAGACTTTGTCTCCTCTTACATGCCAAAGAAATCATGCTAGATTGGTAAAAAAGAACTCAGAAATGAGTTAATGAGATACTACCAGAAAATACTGCTGTCCAGTTAACATAGTGCAGCAAAAATTAATTTCAACTGAAACTTTAGCACTGTCAGTGAATTATCTTGGTTTACCAAATCCCCTTATTTTATGTTCTTATTGCAGGTACAACACTCAAACAAAAAGGAGAATGCTTGGACAAGAATAGATGTCAAATGCTCTCTTTTGTGACCATGGAATTGCATATTTTGAGGATCCTCTTGATTTATGTAGTTTACCAAATTTTCAGCTGTGAGTTTGTGAAATTTCACAGAGCTTCATCCCTCTCAATTCGAGTCCTGCACAGAGTCTGTCTTAATAATTTAAATATACATATTATTTCTGATACAGTTGATTGTTTCTGTTGTTTTACAGAGTCAAACAATCTTTATTCCCTCAGAATTAGTATCAAATTCTCCTTTTAGAATTTTCAAAGGCAAAAATGAAATTTGCATTCCAGCTTCAGATGAAGAATGAAGCATCTTGTGGGAGTTGCAAGACAGAACAAATTATAACTTGATTGACTTACCTTGACATTAGGATGACTAGGAATGTACTAGATGGAAGTTTTGCGTCAATACACATTTGCAATTTATAGGAAACTGTTTCATGGACTGAAAAGTTATTCCTTCTAGTAACTGAGAGAAGTGTGTCCATTGTAGGTTAGAAACTGTTTTCTAACTATCAAATTGCATCAGAATGACCAATCTTCACAAGAGCAGATGTTCTGCTTCTTCATGACTGTCTTTTAACTTTTCCTTTTTTTTTTTTTTTTCCTTTTTTTATAGTCTCCCCAACAACTCTGTAATTCTGAGCTGTATTTTAGACTGAAAACTGCAGTTGCATTAGAAAGTTTTTCCAGCATCCTGCACCTAAACTTATCTTTAGAAAAGCTTGGAATACAAATCTATTCCTTACATATAGAAAATCCATCTATTCCTTGGCACAATGACTCTCCTGCAGGTCTATAAAATATTAACAACTGTGATAGCTTCCAGTGTGCCTGTCACTGCCATCTGAGCTTCACAGAGCACTCCTAAAACCACAAACCACAGCAGTGAGATACCCTTAATGACCATATCTTATGTTATTACTTGAATATATAAAAAAATTGGTAGGTACAGAGAATCACTAAGACATTAACGTGCCTAAACTTACAGGTCATTAGTTCATACTGCATAATCCTAAACCTACTTTGATCCCACTTATTTCTTGTATTCTTCACTCATCAAATTCCATGTTCTTGTCCATAAAACTGATCATAGCATTTAGAGTGTGGCTTTGTGGAATTCCTAACACAGCCTTGTTATGTAGAATAATTCCTCTAACCTCACATCACTCATGTAAGCAATTCTCAGTGATGATAATAAATCAATCTCTTGAGAAAAGTAGGCAGTATTTAATCCTCTTGACAGTCTTTGTTACAGTGATAACATAGGTCAGAAGGAAAGTTTCCTCTCACCTTCTTCTTACCTGCATCTCCCTCCATTTTCCCAACTTTACATTCAAATGCTAAATATTATAGTAACTCCTCTGATTTGTTGCTTTTAAATTCTGTCTTCCTTTACATTTCATAATTTATCTTCCTTTTCCCTGATGGTTTTATTTTAATAGCTTCATTTAAGAAATTAAGACCACAGTACAATTCTGTTGCTTAACATAATATACCTGTAGCTTACTGCCATAAGATGCATTTCCTATAACAAAACTTTCCAAGAAGATCCATAGCTTCTTTCTTATGTAGTAGCTTAATATGAAATAATTTATAACTTTTATGTAACATAATAAATGTAGACTTTATTTGCTTCTGGGGAAATAGTTAAATTTCTCATGCATTCATAACTAAACAAAGTACAAAGAAATTAAAGGTTTCCAGTGCTTTCTGATAGGCATTACCATGACATAGCAATTAGGCCCTCAAAAAAATAAAAAAGAAGATGCATGAAATTATAGTCTTTTAAAGTCAGTATTAAAATACGAAATCTAACATTTTGTAATATTTACATATGTGTATCCCAGGTGATGCTTAGAAATAAACATGTTGAAATTCTAACAAAAGGAACTGCTACAGTTTGACTCAAAAGAATGACTTTCAGAAGTTCAAATACAATTTTCACCATTGGCAATGGGAAAGATTACAGAATCTCTCATCTTGATGGATTCTCAGAACTGCTGCCCATTCTAAATACCCATTCTATTGTCTTTACACACACAATGGCTGCAGGTGCTGCCCTGAGTATGCATAAAGAATGTCTGAAACAGTCTGGAAGCTCAGGCTATATGGATGGGTGGCAGAGAGATCACGAGGCATTTCATACTGTAGTTACTTTGATGGCAGCTCCAGGAATGATATAGGCATAGTCACTGTGAGCAAGGCTGTATCTCACTACAACTGAGGAAAGAACAGGTTGTAATAAACTGGCCTACCATTTAGAGCACTTTAACTTTTTCTCACTATACTGTATAGCTGTCAAACATTTTTTTATAAATAAACCCAGATAATGGGAAAAAACACCACCACCACAAACAAACAAACAGACCACAATCTTTTGAATTTTTATGAATCATGTAGAAACCACTGAAAAAAACATATCTAAAATGCTAAACTTTTAGTCAGTAAAGACAGTGAGAAAAGAATTCTTGATAAAAACCAGACCTGACACCATGCTTGTCTACCATTCATATAGTAATGGAACGCAGTAGTCATGTATTTCACTAATTTTGACAAACCTGGGACTATGCTCAGACTATAGGAAAAAGGCAACTCATTACCATGTCAGCCTTAGCTTATCTTTCCCACTTTTATGAGCAGTCCATTTGTGGCTGCACCAAATGCACCTTGCAAATAGTGTGGCATGACCCTTACAGCAACAGTGCAGCAGCATCATTTAAATTACTGATTCTATGTAATTCTTTATATTTAAAATGTCAGTAAGAGTCAAAAGAGTAAAAAAAATAAACCTGTCTGCTTCTCATGACAGTTACTTGAAATTAATGCCTCTGAATTAAATGACACTTAACTCTTTTGCACCAGTATACTAGCTAATGTGCACAGCACTAGAAAGAAAAGGCAGATTAAATGCAATTCTGTCACAGATGTAAGGCTAACAGATCTTCAGCATTTACAGAATGCTTCCAAGTCACTGATGCTAAAAGATTACTGGAACAGAAAATTTCACCCTTCTACTCTCAGTATTACCTTGCTGAATAAGATACACATATTGAAGATGGCTCTCCATTCTTATTTCATGTTTATGTTAAAAAAAAATATATATAAAAAAAAGAATACATTACAACAAGAACAAAAAGAGAAGAGCAGTAAACAAGGAAAAAACGTAAAGTTTTCATCAATCCATTTATAAAGTACTGAAAAGGTCACAGCAATATAGTATATTTCCCCTAATTCTTTGAATATGTGAGGCTTTAAAATTCCAATATCTCACTGAAGGTTGTAATGAGAGCATAACAGAAATGTGAACCTATTATTTTGACAGTAATTGTAATGAGAATGTGAAACATTATAAACTTTATTTACTCCAAGGGAATCTGTTACTTTGCATTTATATACCGCTATATATAGATTTTATATGGTATTTATATAGAAATAGGGTTACAGAAATGCTTTGCTTTCAATTCTAACTTGGAAGATCAAAATGCAATATAATAACTAGTCTTAAAAAGACAATGAACTGTTTCATTCCTTCTATTCTCTGCTGTCAACAGCAAGAATTTAGGCACTGTGAGTTTGGATAAAATTTTTCCTGTGTTTTCATATTAATAAAGTATTTAGATGATGATCAATTCTGCAGCAAATCTGAAAATCAGACACATTTCATAAGGAGGTTCGTAGAATATTAATTAATGTAACACTGACAGTTACACAGACAAGCAATAAACTGATTGCTTAGCCTCACCTGGGGCTAGGAGAAGACTTATTATTTCCATTAAAACATTTAACATTGCAATCTGTATCAATAGCATAGTCTAATGAAAGACATTGTCATTTAGATTCAGTAGCTAGCTTCTTACTTTAGAGTAAAACAGATATTGTGTAAATGTTTTTGTTGTGGTTAACTAAATAAGATACTTATTAAAAATTTCTTAAAACTTCTCATATCTTTGTTAAATTGTTTGGAAAAATAATATACATAACATGAAAGAGTTTAGCTAATTTAAATAACATGACCTTCTCTCTTACATTTTTCATGATCACATTGCTTTTATTTTCTGGCATGGTAACCCCCAAGCTACCATCCTGTCAAATTTGGCTTCAAGTCGAAATTGAAAGCATCATTGAATAGCCTCACACAGATCAACTTCTTATTCCTGACTGAAGCAAAATCAAACCAATTAATCTTTCAGCTATTTTGTTTTCTGTAAGTATGACTGATAAAAAATTTAAAATCTTTAATTACCTTAAGTGAATGCAAACAAGCCTACATACATTTTTCCTTACTGTTCCCCACTCTTAGCATAAATATGCACAAATTAATTAGCTTTAAAGAAAGTTTAGGTGACAAATTTCACCACACATGCAGAAGACACGATTAGATCACAGTATTATCTGATTAATTTTCTCTTAATCTGCCTTCCTTCTGCAGAAAATTGTCGTCCTTAAACCAGTGTTATTTAAAGAGTCCTTTTTATTATTTCATATCTGAAGTTATACATGTGAGCTAAGTTGATTAATCATTTATTCATATTATATTTCTATCTCTATATAATTTAGAATCTGTTTCTGCTGTGGATATCTACTTTTGCCCTCTCATCACTACAGCTTAAAATTTATATTACACTTAGATTCTCAGTTTTTACCTAAAATTGCTGTTCCTGCAAAAGTTCTTGGCTTCTGTCCTCACTTGCACAAGGGTTTACACAAGTCTAAAACAAAGAAATTTTTAAAAGACAAATAAATTTTTTAGACAAGTTTACTCAATGTAAATAAATAAAAATATTTTTAAAAAATCATGCGGTATCAATTTTGCAATATTTGTAATTATTCTAAGATTATTCCTGTGTTAAGCACGTTGACCACCAGATAAAATTGCCAGAGATCATTATTAATTGAGACAAGGAGTCATACTCTTTGAAATAAGAATAAAAGCATGGTGAAGATTTTTGACTCTATAGCAATGTTTCTGCAAATTATTTCCGCAACCTTAAAGTAGTGCATTAATGGACAAGTGCAAAGAAGTTTTTCCAAGTTCTCTTTGGATTACATCTCTCTTCACTGTCATTAGGTCTTCACTTAAGATGAATGTTCAAAGATTTCCTCCTTGTTTTAACCTTGAAGTTATACATTAGCACTGTGCTGATAGATAAGCCTTTGAGACACTGGTTGAGATTAATTTTTGCGTTAAATGTGTGACAACTGCTAAAGAAAAGTTGCTGCAATACTATTCTATCCTTGATTTATTCTGTGAACTAAGGAATACTTCCTCAAAATATAAGTCAATCTAAAGAAAATAGAAGAATATCAGAACAATGGCTCCCTCCTGTTATAGCATATAGTATGACTAGGCAAAAATCTTTTTACATCCAAACTACTTGAAATTTCTTTTTGCATCTAAGTCTAGAAAATAATCCACACTGAAAAAACTGAGGGGTGTAAATAGCACAGTAAGTGATCGCAAATCAAATTTAGTAAATAACATTAGTGTTTGGTTGTTTGGGCTTTTTTGGTTGTTTTTGTGGTTTGGTGTTTGTTTGTTTGTTTTTTGGGTTTTTGTTTTGTTTTGTTTGGGGGGGGTGGTGTTGGGTTTTGTTTTGTTTAAACAGGGTGTCCTTAACTGCAAATGTACAATAAGGGATTTCACTTATAAATCCTCATTGACATATTAAATAATCAAGTAATTAATTTTAAAGTACCCACATAATTAACTTAGTAAGAATGGTAAATAGAAAAGCTTGTATTTTGGCTACTTTCTAGCAGAGGAATACACAGCCCACATTTGTTTTAAAAAGCTAACATTATGTAAATCAACTATATTAATCCTGATTTCCATGCAGTCTTGCCACTCTTAAAGGTTTGGTTTTTTTTTTTTTTTCCTCTATCTATTATCATCAGGGAAGAAACAAAAGAAAGTGAAGGTGCATCCTGCCAAGAAATATTAGCTACAGTCCACGTTATTCTGATCTCCAAATATTTCAACATATCTACTTCCACAATGTCTTAAAATATTTCTGTTGCACAGGTAGAAATCTAGCCAAAATTTGAACGCAAAAGTTTTCCACAAATAGTGTTTCATGGAGATTATTTAGCTATTAATACCTGACCTGAACTCTAAGGAGTTACACAATCTCACAGAGTCCTCCACCTTCATGCAAAAGTCCATGATTAAATCATAGCTTCACAAAAATGCTCTTTTTACACTGCCCATCTCTCAGATGAAAATCATGAAAGAAGCAGCACTTATGCAGAACAGCGTGGTTTTTAAAAGGGCTTTCATTGTGAACTTTGTAATGCTTACTCTGAAGAATCTGGTACTGCTTTTAACCATTAATAATGTAAGCAGGCAATGACCTTCCACACAAGTATTACTCAAGACTTTGAAGTTATGATCTCTTTTACTATGACCATTTCTATGAATTCAACTATTATAAATTAATCTCCACCCTCATCATTACAATGAAATTAAACTTGAAATGTAAAAAGGAAATATTGGTGTTTCCTTTAAAAAAAAAAGTGACAATATTTCAAATATTATAAAATTTCCTCTTTTTTCTCCTTTTCTCTCTCACTCACACAAACCACCTCCCCACTCCAGTGCAAGCTGAGATTCACATGCACTTTGTGGATTCCAACAACTGGAACATTATGAATACAAGGAAAAACAAACAAAACCAAACCAACTAAACAAAACCCTACAAAACAAAACACCAGAAAAGTAACAATAACAACTGTTTTCATCACTGGTAGTTTTCTTCACAGCTGAGAGAAAATTTGTACTTAAGAGCATAGGAAAAGAAATGTTATATCCTTTTGCTCCCTGATGTTCTGTTTCAATCATTCTGGTCAAGATCTTTAGGGGGCTATTGGCACCAAAAGAAGAAACTGCTTAGTTATCTTTTTGAGAACTCTTGACAAACACTTCTTTCCCAGAGGACATAAAAAGCCCAAAGATATATTTAGAAATGCTTGACTTATCTTTACTTAGTAAATATTTATTTTGATAGAGATCATAATAATGTAAGTTAAGATTGATTCTACTCACAAGTCTTGAACTTAGGGTTTGGAAATATGGCAGTACTAGGAAGGCAAAGAGAAAAAAAAAATTTCCACTGGATTCATTCTTTATGTATGGGATCTGCTTTACAGAGGGAATGTCAGATATCAGTGTTTCAGAGATGATGCTTTCAAGGACATTCATAGCTGTAGAGTATATACGTGAATTACAATCCTGATATAAACTTTCATCTTTACTTACTGCAATATAAAGGAGAAAATTTGTAGAAAGCTGGCAGAAATTACAATCTTGACCTCATTTAGAAGGCTTGAATTTGTTGATCTTACAAGTGAACCTTGAAGGAAACTGAACAGTACAAAAGCAGTATTACAAAATTAATTAAAAGAGAAAATACATCCATGAACAAGAAAACAATGGATTTAAGGAAAGACTGATATTCCCAGTACCTCCAAAGTAGATAAATAAAATAGTGTTGACAATTCTGAATAAAAGGGGAAAATATTAGGGATGCCTAAAGCTGTCAAAACAACAACATGAATAGACAGAGGTGAAGACCATTTTACAGAGTCATAAGAAAGAGAAAAATCATCCCTGGACACAAACTTATGAGGAGATTTTGAAAAGCTGAACAATGATAATAAAACTGTGGCAAACACAAACAAGCCTTCATAGTTCATTAGCCTGAATCAGCTGATGCACTGAAAGATAAATGCAAAGCTTACTTCCCTTTCAGTATTTGCTGCTTTTTATATTACCTAAAGCATGGTAGAAACAAATGTGAGATTTCTAGAGAACATTAAAAAAACAAACAAACAAACAAACAAAAAAAACCAAAAAACCAAAAACAAAAAAAAACCCCAAACTTTTGTTACATACTGTCATGAAACTACCAGGAAAATTACACTAATTAGGTTTATATGGCATGTACAATGTTCACGTATATGTAATTCATTATTTATCATCAACTTAGTTGCCTATCTGCTGAGAGAGAGAGAAGGATCAAACCAACCCACAGTCATTCTAACTTTTGTTTATCCAAACCACCAGGCATTGCTTTTATCAGTACATAATATCTTCTGTGTCATTATTTCTCTATTTTCCAAAAAGTTGAATCTTATTCCACTGAGGTTTGGCCAGATACATATACCCTAGTATAGTATTCAGCTTCAACAGTGTCTGACTCCAAAGGAATTGAATCTACAACCTTTCATTTTGTGGTTTGTTTCTAGTTGCCTGCAAAATGGTGTGTTTTGGTATTGATTCTATGTGTACATTTCCACCATCTTCAGCAAATAAATATTCATAAGAACTGTGGTTCTGTGGGTTTGGGTTGCCCACGTACCGTCTCCCAAGGAAGCCAGTTCCTAGCACAATGTCTCCTCATGGAGTTAAAGAACAATCTCAGAAAACAAAGAAAGAAATGACTAAAGAATGGTTCATTCCCTCATGTAGGACATTTTAATTTCAGTTCATCGCCTAGTCTTGGGACAGCACATTAAGAAGTTTCTTTTATTTTGCACCTCCAGGAAATACAACAGCAATGATGGACACACAGAAGCCAGAAGTCCCCTTGGATAATACTCTAAACCTGAAGGCTATTGTTCCCAGCCATCATACAACAATTATGTGTATGATCTATGGCAGATAAGATACATGCAAAACAATTCATGTGTATGACTGCTTAAACAAACTTGAATCTGTAGTCACCATTAATAATGACAGCCACCACATGGAGGAGCCTAAGGCATTCTTTACAAAGGTCAGTCATAAAACACATTCCAATTCACTGCTTTCTACTTTTGTTATTGCCTTCTAGCATAAATCCAATTACTTCTTTTTCTGTATGTCAGTATCTTCATCAGCAACACACAGAAGAAAGAAAAACATACTTAGGTGACACTTTCTTAGCTGTAGGCAGATCTGATTAATGAGGCAGGGCTGAAATTAAGGTTTTTTTTTCATGTCAAGATTTCCTGAGTTGTGCAAAATTCCCTTTCTAAAGCTGATCATTAACATTTTAACCACCATCAAGCATTCTGAAAGCTAACACACTTCCTAGGCTGTACTAGACATCCATGTCTTATTATCCCTGTAAATATGAGACATGATTTGATATTAACATCTACGGATTTATCTATTTAGATTGGAAATGCAACTTTAGCTGCTATACCAACAAAACCAACCACTGACTTCAATAAAAATTATACAGAATCACAAAATGATAGGGGTTGGAAGGGACCTCCAGAGATCATCTAGTCCAAGATGAATGGATCACATGCTGAAGCAGGCTCACCTACAGTGGGGCATACAGGATCGTGTCCTGGTGGGTTTTGAATGTCTCCAGAGACAAAGACTCCACCACCTCTCTGGGCAGCCCATTCCAGTGCTCTGCCAGCCTCAAAGTAAAAAAGTTCCTTCTCAGGTTTAGATGGAACTCCCTATGTACATGTTTGTGCCCATTACCTCTTGTCCTGTCATGGAGCACCACTGAAAAAAAGACTGGCCTCATCCTCCTGACACGCACCCTCTAAGTATTTATAAGCACTGATAAGATCTCCCCCCACCAGTCTTCTCCAACTAAAAAGACCCAAGTCCCTCATAAGAGGGATGTTCTAGTCCCCTAGTCATCCTCATAGCCCTTTGCTGTATCCTCTCCAGCAGTTCCCTGTCCTACTTGAACTGAGGAGCCCAGTACTGGACACAGTACTCCAGATGCAGCCTCACCAAGACAGAATAAAGAGGTTCTCTCCCCCTCTTGACCT
Organism: Megaceryle maxima; assembly: GCA_024605025.1. Classification (NCBI taxonomy): domain Eukaryota; kingdom Metazoa; phylum Chordata; class Aves; order Coraciiformes; family Cerylidae; genus Megaceryle; species Megaceryle maxima. Next base: position 51,767 of record JANHGN010006853.1, on the reverse strand, counting down.
GCTTGCCACACTCTTCTTGATGCACCCCAGGATGCCATTGGCCTTCTTGGCCACAAGGACACGTCACTGACTCATGGTGGTCCTCCTACTGTCCACCAGGACTCTCAGGTCTTTTTCCACTGAGCTGCTCTCCAGCAGGTCAGCCCCTAACCTGTATAGATATATGGGGTTCTTCCTCCCTCTCTGCTGTACCCTACACTTGCTCTTGTTGAATTTCAGAAGGTTTCTCTCTGCCCAACTCGCCAGACTGTCCAGATCTTCCTGAATGGCAGCCTTCTGTTGTGTCAGCCACCTCTCCTAGTTTTGTGTCATCAGCAAACTTGCTGAGGGTACACTCTATCCCTTCATTCAGGCCATTGATGAATATGGTCAAGGACTGAATGCAGTACAGGCCCCTGGGGAACACCACTTGTTATGGTCCTCCAACCACACTCTGTGCCACTAATCACAACCCTCTGAACTCTACGCTTAGGCCAGTTCTCAATCCACCCCAGTGTCCATCCAACACATAATTCCTATGTTTGCTTATGATGATGCTGTGGGAGATGGTGCCAAAAGCCTTGCTGAAGTCTAGGCAGACTATATACACTGCCACCCCCTCGTCTATCCATCCAATCATGCCATCATAGAAGGCCATCAGATTAGTCAGACATGACCTCCCCTTGGCGAACCCATACTGACTATTTCTGATAAATTTCTTTTCCTCCGCATGCTTTGAGATGATACCCATTTTCTCAAATGGGCCACCAATTGTGCTAGGAACTTTAACCTCAGGTTTCCATTAGGGTTAGGATTAGACTTCAGAGAGACACAAATAATCTGCAGGGACACTGGGGCTGAAAAAGTCATGCTAAGGGGAGCATGGCACTGCACCAAAATTGCTCCCTCCATACCTTCCTTTCTCAAATGGACCACCCATCATGCTACACAATGGCCTACCACACAAGTGGTATCACTCAAGACAATAAAATTATCATCTTTTTTACTATGATCATTTCTATGCATTCAAACATCATTCTTTAAGAATAAATTTTATTTATTAAGGTAATAAGTTGCTTTTTAAAAAATCTAATTATTTGAAAGCCTCATTACAGAACTTCCTCTAATGTACTCAAAATTATTTTTAAAAGCTTAATATATACTTATGTTAGACTTTGCAGTAACATAGCAAACACAATGTATTTTCCCTTGAAAAAAATTATTACAGTAAGTGTGCTTTTCCAATAATGTACTACAAGAACTCTGTTGTGTCTTGATTTAAATTCTAAAACTCATTTATTATTGACCCCATCTAGGAGAAAAAAGAAATACTTTATTTAAAGCTGCATATGGCTATATTTAAAATAATTTTTAGGTATCTATATATTCAAATGAACTTGTTTGTACCAATGTCTTTTCAGACTCTGAAAAGCAGGTCAGAATTCTTGACTGTAAGAGAACACCTCCAGTATCATGAAGCATATATCAAACAAAAGCATAACATGACTAGTCTCCTATCTTTGAGCAACTGTACCACTATGAACAAACTTCCATTATAAACAGTTAAATTATTTATATATTAGAATTCTAATTTAGTTTTCCTCTCTCATAACAAGAAGTGTGAAAATTCAGATTTTCCTGTAACACAAAGCACATACAAAGCACTTACTGATTTTGCAAGTATATTGCCTTACATAGCTGTGGCTTTTTGCAGAATTAGCTCTCTCAGTTTTTTAGAATTTTATTTAACTGTCAGGAAGCACATGGATGTTGCATTTGAGTCAATCATTTACAGTATAGCAAGTCTGACCTATCATGCTTCTCAATAGAACACATCTTATCAGTGGGTTTGGGAATATTTTCTTTTGGTATTCCAAAGTTATTTAACTCAAGGTTAAATTTATAAAGACAGTAAGCTGTCAGAAGTTCACATTCTGCTATTTTGTCTCTAAGGAATTTATTTATATAGTATCATTATTTGCATAGATTTACTGTTTTCAGAAAACAGCTACACAGACCCTA
>JANHGN010006853.1:26534-39768 GCA_024605025.1 Megaceryle maxima | reverse complement strand
AAAACAAAAAAACAAAAAAAAAAAAAAAAAAAAAAAAAAAAAAAAATAAAAAAAAAAAAAAAAAAAAAACCAAAAAAAACCACACAACACAACACCAAAAAAAAATCACCACTCAAACCCAAAACAACCAAAACCCAACATACTCCTATACAACATATAAGATCAACATATAATCAACATATAATAAGATCAAGCATCATGTAACAGATTCGGATTTTGTTATATGCATTTTTTAACTGACCCAGAACAAGAATCAACATTCTGTTCTGCACAGCTGGTGCAATGTAGTATATTTTTACTACCAAGAAATATGTGTGAATTCAAAATGAACTAGATGACTTATTAACATTGTTCCTTTAACATTTAGACTTTTATGAGGACATCCAGGGATTTCAATCAAGTATAATAAAAAATCTTATATTTGGCATATTACAGAATAGTAAATGTAACAGGCTAGCCGTAAGCAAAGATGAGGGATGCAGATATTCTAACAGCTCAGACTTCCTCCTGTTATTACAAGTATTTACTCCAGGTAAGGGTGCAGCCTAAAAAAAATTCCTCTACAATGAGTTTTAATTTTGATTCCTTTTTTCTAAATCTTAAAAAATTAAAAGCATCTCTCCTCCTCTACTCTGTCCCCCCCAAAATACAGAAAGAATGTTTAAGGGGCATGTAGGACATAACAATAAGGTTTGAGGTTTCCCAATTCTAACCACCCTAGCTCAAAAAAACCTAAATATGGCATTTATAGCACCCTATGCATTATAGTCTGTATGTGATATTCAGGATGTATTAGAGTGCTTTGCAGGGTTGAGTCCAAGTTTTAAGAAACTTCTAAATAAGAGTGGTTTAGCTAAACATATTTAACTTCTAATTCTTTACAGTTTTGAAAGTCTGTCTTCTATGCTTCCTTTCTTATCAACTGGAAATATCCAATAGGTATTTTTTAATATTTTTACTTTAGATGTACTGTCTAGGTAATTTTTGCATGGTTAAGTGATGCTTGCATCCAGCACTTCTCAAGAAAAAAAAAAAAAGAGTACCATATTTATTATCATCTCAGTAAATAAGACTGCCTATCTACCTATCTACCACTGCTGGTTGTGATGTATACTATCAAAGGATTTAATTCTTGTTCTTTTTAATGACACGAGGAAGGGACCAGTGGAAACAACAAAATCTAAGTCCAGATAGATTTTCTCCTTGTCTTTTCTGTTATAATTTGTTTCCAGAAAGATGCCAAAAAACTCTCGTGATTTGTTGAGTGTCTAAGCTACTTTTAATATCAGTAGCACATCACACAAATTGGGTCTGGGGCCAAGTCCTACTTAAGGTAATGAGTTCTCTTTAAATTACCTACTGCAATACATTGAACACGCCCACTACTAATTACTACCCTTCATTTTACATTTAGCATAGAAGTATTAAAAAAAAGAATACTGGGGAAAAGCCCCCTGAATTATATTTGAGAGAACATAAGATTATGGTAAAAAAAAAAAACAAAACAAAACCAAAACAAAAAAAACAACCCACAAACAGACAGCTTTTAGATTATGTTCTTACTTAAAATGTATCTCGACTCTGTGTCCTCATTGGCTCATTCGCACTGGGCAAGAACCTAAACTGTGATTGAGGGATGACAATATGTATCCTATTCCTCAGTCTTTGCCGAGTTGCAGCTAGTGCAAATATTTACCTTTGTTATGCATTTCAGCAATTGAAAATGCAAGAAGCGTTTGTGTCAGTGAGCAGCATCTACAGAGAGCAAGAGTTTCTCCAGTATGTTAGCATGGACCCCTCATTAAATTGTCTACTTTTTCTTGCACAGGTCATTGCAAAGTCTGTGTATGTGCTTGAACTCAGATTTTATGCACAAAAAATTAAAGTATATTTGCAAAATATAAAGCAATGATAAAAATATTTACATAAAGCATTAGTTAATGATTTAAATAAATGATGAGCCTGTAATAAAACTGTTAAATCTTTCTAAGAGGTACTTAGCTTCAGAGCTGTAAATGTCTGTGGAGCTTTTTGCAAAAAGGCAGGGAAGAAGAGAAAGCAACATAAAAATTGAGTTAGTTCACTTATACTATATATTGTGAATTGTGCCATACAACAGAATATTTAAACTTGATTTTCCTCTAACTTAACTGATTTCCTTTTCGCAATCCTACTGAAGAACACCAGAGACATATGCATGCATGCTAAAATGAAGTTGTTTTAAACTAACCTTTCTCACATCATGTTAAACATCTGTAGACTACCACTGAAAATAACACACACACAAAAAAAAAAAAAAGGTTGTAAACCAGAACAGTTAAAAAAAAGAAAAAAAAAGAGAGAGAAAGAAAATGAATCCTTTATGCTGAGCACAGCTACCTAGACATAGTAAATAGCACAAAAGTATATCTGTCATGCATTATATTCTACAAGTTGCCACTAAATAACATTGACCCCAATGACCTCCTATGAATGTCAATGGAAAAAATCCCAATGATTCCACTATGAAATTCTGCAGTGCTACCTAAGCATAAAGGATGGTACATCTAAATAAAGATTTTATTGACATTGAAAATTGCTAGACATGTTTGCAATCTTTATGCATTTACTCTACTATTGCTTCATAACATTTTACATATACTTGGGCAACACTTGTTAGGTTTTATGTTTTGTTGTGGTTTTGTTTGTTTGTTTGGTGTGAGCTTTGTTTTTGTTTTGTTTTTAACTTGAAGTACCTAAAATAGTAAAAAAATATATATCCATTATTGCTCCCACAAATTGCCCCATCACAGTAGTGGAGTTTCATGATGAAAGCAAAGAAAGGATTAACAGCAGGAGGCTGTGGTATAGGACATAGATTCAGATCCTATAAGACCGAGACTGTAAAAATAACAAATTTATTATATCACCATAACCAAAACATGGGTCAGGCTTTAACCTCAACAAACATATTCTTTCTTAATCACTTTGAGTCTATGACAATACAATATTATACTTAAATTGCCTATGATGCCTTTGAATGGGTCATGGAAACAAAATAATGATAAATAAGAATATTTTATATACAGCATTTAGAGATACTGAATAATAATTCAATTTTATTCCTCCCCTTCTTCCCCCTCCCCCACCAAAGGACAGTCCATGTTATCCAACTCAATGAGCTGCAGAGATCCACTGAAAAATGTTAGTTAACATCTATTCCTTTAAGGATTATTTTCTAGTGGCTGATGACAGAGAAACCTTGTATTTACTAAGCCACATTTTCAGATGCCAGCTTGTATGATGTGACCTGTGAACTGATGGATGTAGCTATTTGTCCTGATAATAGAGGCTCAGTAAATGGACAAAATTCAGGAATAATTTAGTAGCCTAAATTCCATTTTGACTATTGTGCGGTTAAATAAGATGGATTAGTAACTGGTTGGACAATAGAGTCCAAAGAATGGTGGTCAAAGGTGCTAAGTCCAGATGGAGAGCTGTAACTAGTGGAGTCCCCCAGGGATCAGTGCTGGGACTGGTCCTGTTCAACATCTTTATCAATTACATTGATGATGGGGAAGAGTGTCTTCTCAGCAAGTTTGATGATGACACAAAACCAGAAAGATTGGCAGATACACCTGAAGGCTGTGCAGCCATCCAGCAAGACTTGGCAGACTGGAGAGCTGGGCAGAGCAGAACCTAATGAGGTTTAACAAGGATAAGTGCAGAGTCCTGCATCTGGGGAAGAATAATGAATTACAACAGTACAGTGATCTGCTGGAGAGCAGCCCTGTGGAAAAGGACTTAGGAGTCCTAGTAGACAACAAGTTCTCCATGGAACAGCAGTGTGCCCTTGTGGCCAGGAAGGCCAATGGTATCCTGGGGTGCTTTCCTAATATTCATTAGTTAATAAAGATGAGAAAGATATTACCATGTACAAGCAAAAACTCATTTCATAATCCTGGAAGCACAGAGTAATGTGAATGCTGTTAAAAACAGGTGAAAACTGATGATACATGTAGTATGTAACGTGTTATGAAAGTTAAACTTTTCTACGCTAATGCAATAATATTGGTGACCATGGAGTGGCCAGTAAACGTATTTTACAAAGTGTAAGACAAGGCCTCTCCACTATGATTTATGAATCAGTGATCACATCTAATAATTAGAAGTGAAGAAAAAAAAAAAGTAAGAACCAACAACTGATCATTTGTGTTCAGTGTCTTTAGTGTTGCTTTCATTCTTTTTTTAAGTCATCAGCCTCTCAGAAGTCTGGTTAGATAACCCTCAGTGATACTCTTTCATGTCAGGTGTGTGACTAATTTTATTTCATTACTGTCTTTATTTTATTGGTGGGAAACAGAAAAATGCTTTATGACATATTCTGATATTCAAAAATTTTCAGAGAGTGCTCCTAATTTTGTTTGATCTTGATGAAATTAATCTGATAGATGAATGAATGGTGTTAGATTTACTATTATAGATACTTTTGACCCTGGGTAGAACTTCAGCACAAGTTCCCAGTACTCTGAATACCAGAAAACCCGTTCATCTATGTAACAAAATTTAGGAACACTATGAAAATATATGTAGCTTGGATTTATTTCTAGGTATGTAAATAGAGATAGTTAAATATAGGACCTAAACTTTATTATTGTCATACCATTACTGTTGCTGAAAATACACATAGACATAATTCTAATACACTAGTCATAGTTAAAATCACTTTTCTGTTGAATTTGTGACTTCTGGATATAAAAAAAAAGTTACAAAATGTTATTATTATGAATGCTTCTGGAGGAAGAACTGCTTTCAGTATTGATCTTACTCCTTTGACTGTCACAATTATTTACAGATTTTTCCCTTTCCTCAATTACTTTTCCTTTCATTGCATTAATTTCTTTTCATTTAATTACAAAACACATACCCCCTCCAACTTCTTCAATGATTCTAATTCTTTCCATCCTGCACTCCTTCCCAAAAGAATCCCTCTCAAGTTTTATATGATTTAAGAAACTAAACATTTTCAAGGTTTATTTCTTTATACACTGTTATAGATTTTGCTTGCTACTTATTACCACTGTTTGTGGTTATTGATGAAGGTTAAAATGACTAACATTCAGACTTTATTTAGAGTGGTGCCATTGAGTCTTCTGGCTGCAGGCAGGCAGACCAATATAATTTCTTTTCAAGGATTGTGACTGAGACTATCACAAACTGGCATAGTAATAACCTTATTTCCACCCAGATGAACTCATTACCTTCCACCCAACCCCCAGCTTTAGGACAATGATTTATGTACCAGAGGGCTGTGTGGCTGATTCTGATCATCCTCAGGAAGAGTTCTAAATTTACAGACATTGCCCTATATCAAAAATAAAAGGTGAGCATAATTGGTAATATCTCAGATTCAGCCCAAGAGCTTCTGGAGAGAAAGAACCACCTCCTCCTCCCCCCTCCCCCCTCCTTTTTCAAAAAGGAAAGCTACACAGTTCCAGAAAAAAACCCCAACAAACAACTCTATCCCCCTTAAAAAAAAAAAACAAAACCAAACTCAAACCACAAATACCCCAACAACTACAATGAGCACAGTGACACTTCTAGAATAGCCTTTTGTATCTTTGAAATAATAGCAAGTTACAACATTTTCAAATGACATACAAATTTTTTTACGAAGTACTCATAGAGAATTCTATGTATATATAAGTATATGTATATAATAAGTATATGCTATAATAAAAGTTTAACGCAGTTTAAAAACTGATCTGCTGATCCTGTATCAAAAGATCTCCCTTTATTTGCCTTGATGTCAATATGTTACTAATAGCTGTATATTTCATGACTTTAATATAGAACCACATTCCTTCAGATACCACCCTGCATGGTTGACAGCAATGTCTTAAGTTGGTGTGCAAGAGACATTCTTCAGAGTGAAGTGATTCAGTAGTAATAACAGCATAACACATCCAGAACTAACTTTCCACCTGAACCATGCAATGTGGTGTGTTGTGCCCATGTGACAAGCCAACATGAGTACATATGCATATACGCAGCAGAGAAACTTAACCATGTTTGAAACCTAGCTGTTAAACCAATTTTTTTTTAAATTAAAGTCCCCAAAACAAAACCCCAAAACAAAACCCCAAAACAAAACCCCAAAACAAAACCCCAAAACAAAACCCCAAAACAAAACACACCCACACACCAAACCAACCAAAACCAAACACAAACAGACCGATCTACAGTTCTACAGAATTTTTTCCTGGTGAGAAAAATAACCTTAATCCTAGGACCTTATTACTTCTCCCACAATAGATAAACATTGGCCAAAATAGGCTAGAATGGATTCTATCTTAGCTGAGCAAATTCTGTTAACCAGTTAAATCAGCTTTGACTTTTCCAGAGAGTTTAAGGAACACTGGCATAGGCAATCTAATGTAAACTTCTGATTATCTGAAGTCTATACTGAGCATTATGTATATTATGCATTTAAGTATAATTTAAGTTTACTAAAAACTGCCTTCCAGAATAAAATTCAGATTGCCTATACTAGTGATGATACAAAACTGTTTACCTCTGTTCATTCACTTGAACTTTTAGCTTTGTTATAAATGTCAGCTGAGAAATACGACCAATTGAGCTCTGACTTTTTTTTGATACATTGACTTAAGATGACCCTGTTTAGCTTCCCCTTCTGCATCTACATCAAAGCTGCCAAAATCCTCAGGTAGACTATCTCATTAGGACTTCAGATATACAGGCAGTTCTTAGATTCATAGAAGTAGTTATTGTTTAATTTAAAAATAACTCCTAGTGGCAGAGAAGTGAAGAAAAGCTTGAATGGAAAGACAAATCTTGGATTTAGCAAATGCATCTTCATTGTTTCTTTAGCAATGACATGCAAATCAAACCCTTCATCCCAAGAAACACTTCACTGCCTTGACAGGGTTACTTATCCTCTTCCACAGCTTCTAAGCTCTGCAGAAGGGTATCTTCTAATGGTCCTCAGAGATTTTAAGCACTTGAAGAACACATGAAGTAAACAAAAATTCTGAAAAACTATACTGAAATAAGCATATCACATCTAAATAGCTCAATACCCCACCCATGACTCTAGCCAAAAGAAGAAAAAACAAACCAACACAAAACACTGCACTCTGACTTTCTTAAACTAATCAAAATCTGAACTGGTAAATCCACTCAGATGCATGCAGATATTTCCATTGCAGTTTAAATTCAGTCTAACAGTGTTATTGAGAAGAAAGACACCTATGTCTGTCTAAAATCAAAAGGGAAATTATATCTGGGGGTGAGCTGAAAATCCCTGAATAATATTTGTTAGCTCGGTTACCTCTGCATCATACACTATTCCAGACTGGAGGTATAACCCGTGTGAGCAGTGGCTGCAGGGGAAATCAAATCATGCTTGTTAGAGACAAAATTATCTGGATGTCTGTAGCATGAGGAAGGAAGGAGGAGAAACTGTGGTGGGAACCTGCTTGCACAAGAAGAGAAGCTATAAATAAGTATCATAACTTCCCGTTTTAATTTATTTCACTGGAATGTGGGACTCTATAAACCCAGCCCTCTTTAAGACTCATGTTAATCTTAAAATACCTCATCTATCTGGGTGGTAACTAATTACTGATTTTATGTAAAAACTATTTAATTAACCAGATAACCGAGAATAATAAGCTAGTATAAAGGGGAACCACTACGATGCCTACTAAATTTGCCTCCATATGGATGCTTCTTCAATCTTTAGTTCCATTTGCATCTTCAGTAAGACACTCTCCTTGTCACCCAGTAATGTTTTTGATGTGCAGCATGTTGCATGCTTATTTTAGATTGATGGCATTTCTGAGAACATTTGGTTTGATATACATGTACTAAAAAAACAGAGGTGGTGAAAGATATTGCACAACTGACCTTTGCCAACAAAAATGGCTTTTACTTACTCAACAAAAATTTTCAAAGAAGGTTACAGTAAATTAACCTAACTTCTGTTTGTCAACCAATACATGACCATATCCCATTTTTGCCCTTTGATAAACCGTTATCGTTCAGCACGCACTGTACTAATCTATAAAAAAAGCTAAAAAGAAAAAACTTATTGCATAAACAAATTTAGATTCTTTGGTAATATATCCTAAGAAATTATAAGCTTTATGTAGAACAAGAATCGCAAATGTGCAGGTCAAGGTGAGTTTTCGCAGTTTCTGACTATATCATTGTAGAATAGGATAAAGACTTGATAATAGAAAGCTTAAGAAAGGCCCTGGTAAAAAACTTGTTTGGTTTTGTTTTCTTTTTTGTTTGTTTTCCAAATACTATGGATTCCTCATTTTTGCCAAATGCTCACACACTTTTACTTCTTTTTTCATCAGATTTCCAATTCAACAAAACAACCATCTTCCTCACAAGAAAGGCTTCAGTAACCTTAAAATTCACATGCTGATTTATCCCATCAGTCCTTCCATCCCAACATCCTTTTCCTGATGAAAAGCACTTAGGAAAAGGCTCTAAGAACACTAAATACAGACCGATGCATCCTGGCATTCTATTCACTTCTACATTCTATTCACACATCTACAAATTAAAGGAAGTTTTGCTTGACTAACATCTATTATGACAACTTTGTTCCCCATACTTTTGGGGAAGGGACAAAAAAAACCCCGTAGGAATAAAAAGCCTTATGCTTATATCACTCCAGGAAGTCCTTGAGGAAAAGACTTCAGTATTCAGAAAATCAGGGAACGTCACTCTTTCTTCACATTATGAGTAACTGATGCATCATGAAGCATGCTGAGACAGTCATACCAGTCTTATCCAGTCCACTGACATTCTTATGATGGTCACTCATCCAGGAAATGAGCAGACCACCAAGAGGGACAATAGAAAGGCAGTTGCTATTACTGAGACCTTTGAGAATCACTATCCACAAGCTAAGCAAAACCAAAGAAGGATGCAATACCAGCACATCTCACTTCACACATGGAGTTAGTAACTAATTGACATTAGTGTTCAAATTTACTTTAACACTCAAAAATCATGGTTTCAGACATGCATTGTTTTCTTTTCCTTATCTCCTCCTAGCCTGTTGCTTGTCTTTTTCCTACAGTATAGGAGGCCTTGATATTATCCTATGGATTTCATTATGTCAAAAGCAAAAATACAGCAAAAAAATAGACCTAAGTGAATGTTAGAAAAAGAAACCACATTTCTTGCATTCACGTCTGAAAATTTCATGGGATGGGAACCCAAGAATGAATTAATAAAAACTCAGTATTTAAATTTTTCTAAGCATGTTCACTTTTTTAAATTTGCTTTTGCTCAGAAATAAAAGTGCCTATCTTTAGGAAACTTCCAATATGAAAAATAATTTAAAAAACCCCAATAGTAATTGTAATGTATACCTCTAATCTGAATAAAATTTCAGTTTGAAAACTCACAGATAACCACATCTTCATTTAGATGTATTTATTTTATCATTTATATCTATACTACTCTTACATTCTTGTAGAGGTCAACATAAAAGTTGCAACACAACTGCTAGAAAAGTGTGATCCACAGATCATTACTCTAGTCTCAGACCAAAGTCAATTACTTGCTGACACAACTCTAACTAGTACCTAATCAATCCAGTTGGAAATCAAAGAGTACTGAAAACAGATGATCTTCTAATTAATACACTGAATGCTACTCCATTCTTGCCTGTTAAAACTGCCCCACTGCTAGAAATTCTGATCTAGGAAATAAGAGAATTTTAATAAGAGAGTCTTTGCAAAGAAACTTGTGATTAATGAATGAAAAATAGAAAATAGCCCAAACAATTCTGGTTTTAACCATGAGTCATGCGCATTATATTAAAGCATCAGGAAATAACTATATATTTATATATGTATAAATATCAACATGGCAGTTCTTAAAGGAAAAAAGTATCTGTTGATATATAATATAGTCATTTTATTGCATTTTATGCTGAATTTTCATGAGAAAATGTTCTCTCATACATCGATTTATTTCTAAATTGACTAGTAGGTTTTCTGCAATCTTTCCTCATCTTCTATTAAGATCACTGGAATTTAGATAATAAGGTAACACTATAAATTGAAAAACTAATAAATTTTAAGTTTGTGTGTAATCAGATTCAGTTAGTCTTGAGGTATAAAAGCTCCTGAGTATTCCTTAAAAGTGCTCACTCTCAAAGAGGCAAAAGCCATTTCTTCCTTGTCCATGAGTCAGTCTGGTGACCTCCAGAAAAGTGTCACAATCTCTGCTATGGTCCTTTCTTGTAATGAAAGCTGAGAGTTCAGGTTTAAATGAACTCCAACTTCAAAGTGACCATAAAGCATTATTATCTGTGTATGTATCATCTTTGTATTTCTGTCCTTTGACTGATTATAAAAAAATAACATAAAAAGAACAGAATCCCGCTCCTCTGTAATCATGCTATCCTTTTAAATTTCTTCACCCTTCTAACTTACAGATAGTACTGGAAGTACTGAGCTGCCAAAAATGACACATTTTCTTACCATATTTTTAATGCTTCTAGGATCTCATCTACTAAACAAAGGTATTGTCTGTGCACCACAAAATTGCCATTTCTGCTAGTTATTAAAGAACAAACATCTTTTATCACACAGCATTGTACAACTTGTAAGAGGACTGTGAACCACAGAAAAGAAGAGAACAATTATGAAAGATGACACTGGAGTTTTTTGCAATTTCTCATCATGACTAACAAGCCCTGGAAAGACAAGAGATGTGCCTTTTGCAAAATTAAAAGCTTTGTTGCATTTTGGTGTTTGTTTCTATTAGTAACATCCTACTATGATGGATTCATGATGAAGTATCTAATTCAGTGGAAAAATAGTAATAAACCTCCCACACACATATTTAACAGATAAAAACCCTGCAGGTGTAAACCCAAAGTGTATTTTATCAATATGGACTTTTTTTTTTTTTTTCCAATGAAATCGACATTCCTTGGTCTCTTACAAGTTATGTAATTATCCAGTGCTCATAATACTTGCATTACTTTCCACCAATTTATTATTCTACACTTTTGTCACATGTGATAAAAGCACTTAGAACAGGTGAGATTTCTATCTCAACTCGTCCACCTGAGATCTAGTATGTGAAAGAATTAGCATATGAACATTTTCTCTTGGGAAAGAATTTCTGTGTTGATGCCTTTGCTAGCAAAGAAATCTGAAAAGCATGACTGGAGCATATTGGGTTAGGTTTAGAACAGAAGACTGCAATTCACATTAAAAACATTTTACTAGCAATTGGGTGAGGATAAAAGCAGCAAAGTAGAGCAGCAGTAGGGCTGTGTATATCTATATATCAAATATATATAGATATCTCTCCTCACATGCAAGACGTGTTTCTTGATTTTCTGTATGTATTCAATAACTCAGAAATGCATCAGCTCTGTCAGTAAGCAACTTCTTCGCAATTTTTAAAAAAATATAATCTTCATACTTTGAAGATTTCAGATGAGCATGAGTTGGTATTATACCAATAAAAATTATATAGCTGTATAACTAATAATAGTAGATGTAAGGACTGTACCTCTGCTCTTACAGATCTCATTTGCTTTCATTTGGGTTCTCCAGAGTTGTTTGGGTATTACCCACATATTCTGCTATGGAACAACCTCTGTCAATTGGGGAGGTATCCACAGTTCCTTCCCAGCTAAAAGGACATACAAATTATCTCCCAGAAAAGCTAAAGGCAGTCTTAATTTGAGTCAAGTAAAATCAGGTAAAGTTTACAGGCTTAAGGATTAAAATCTTTCAGAAAGCTTCAATTCAGCAGCTACTAAGCTTCTGTAAAAACAATATCATACCATAGTGCATCTTACATAACTTTAGTATAATTATTGAGAATAAAGTATAACCAAGTGACAGAAAAAGAGAGACAGAAAATTTTATAAATTCTCTATTAGTCTTACAAAAATTATTGTGTCTGTGTTCCTGGAAGTATTTAAAATGATGTTTCAAAAACTTCTGTTCTGTCTTGAGTTTACAGGAATTTAGCAATGAGGTGTATCTTAAAAAACAATGCTATTTGTGTCAATTTTGTTGAAATATGACCAACAGAAGTAGCAGGAGGTAATTAGCAAAGAATCTAATCAGTAGCATTGCTTTAGTGTGTATCATTAAAACACTTAACTGTTGTGCTATTTTTCTGAGCTTCCTTATTAAGACTTCAGAGTAGCACAATTTAAAATGCCACTGTAATAGTGACAGAGTTTAAAGTAGAATTACTGACCTCAGTTGCATCACATAAACATTACCTCCTGTACTATACAAGCCCTCTAACACTCAAATATGCAAGGCAACATGACAAGCACAGAAATTGAATAGTAGTGGCTGTTCTAACATTACTTTTAATTTCCTAGTTCCATTTGAAGTCAAAACCAAATAAGATTGTGAATAAGCATGATTTATTAAAAACTGTCATTAAGGATAACACATCAGAAAGTTATTTTTGTAATTACTCAAATGATCTTATACTTCTACTACAAAATGCACCAAACAAGCTTCTCTCTTACACATATCACTACTGAAATGTGGCGATTACTGGTAAGAGGAGGTAGTAACTAATTGGATAGCAAACTGCAGTATGCTGATGAGAAAAGAATCAAGTCACAGGAATAAATCTCAAATCCTACAGAAAGATTATATTATTTCCAGTAATTAAACAGAGCAGACAGGATTTTATTCTTGAAAGTTTCAGCTAAATCCTCTCTGAAATACACTCTGAACTTCACAGAATGCAATTTATTAATCTCAGAAAAATAACTGTCTGCTATGGTTGTGGTAGGATTGAACACACATCTTCAGGGAGCCCAAATATCTCAAACTGGGTATTTCAGATAAGAGATGAGAAGTAATCAAAAGAAATTTCAGCTACTCTAAATCTGACTGCATGGTAGAAACCTCTGATGAGAGAAATCAAAGGAAAATTATAGGCAAAATTGACAGCAGGGAGAAAAAACAGGAAAAAAAGGTGAATTATGATTGTCAATTCATGGAAATTTCAATGACGAAAAAGAATTTAAAAATCAGTGCTTCTTTTATAGAAAGGTATAACTTTGGCCACAAATCCATTGAAGTAACAGCAAAAATAAGAAAGGAAATAAAATACTTGCAAACCATGTTAATAGGTGACTGGCAATGTAATCAAACATGGTCATGAAACTAAAACCCAAAGCACCAAGGATAATTTAAAAATGACTGCC
>JANHGN010006852.1:0-57949 GCA_024605025.1 Megaceryle maxima | reverse complement strand
AACTCCCTTTTGTGGGAGGAATTGTGCTGAGACAAATGAAAGTGTTCCATGGCCTTACCAAATTACTTTTGAACATTATCCTTGAGCAGCTCCCATTCTTTATTATTTATACCAAATCAAATTTCCTTTGGGACTACACTAGTAGTGTGTCATCAGTCTGTAAATGTCAAGCCCCTTGGAGACCCTCAGTAACCACTTTGGTAAATCTAGGGCCTCCTTAGAAACTCTTGTGGAAAATCAAAATCACCCTTGTGGTCAGTGGAAGCTGGTCTAATTGGAGCAGCTGAATCCAAATGGAGGAAAACAATTTTCCTTGCAGTCCTCCCAGTGTTGCTGTGCAGCAGAACCATCAATCGCATTTTCTGGCCCATCATGAAGATGAGATTCTATCAGATATATCTATGCACTATGAGGTACTGCTGTTTCCTCTTGAAGGCTTAAATGAGCACTTGAAAAGGGAGTTCCGAATGGTAAACCACTGACCATCTCTACTTACTTGTATTTGAACCCCCAGTGAAACCCTTCCTCTACTCCTTCGAGGACCTAGATGCCAGGGCCAGATCCACAACTGGCAAAAACAACGATTTCCAAGGCAAGCATTTAGTTTGCTTTCCTGATGTTTTCTTCAGAAATATTCATCTTATTCCCTTCTCAGCTACACATGCTAATTATTAGAACATTATTGTATTCATTCCAGCAACAATCTTACATGCCAGAGTTTTTGTGAGGCCTGGGGACTTGTCAGGGTAGGGGAGGGGGCAGCAGCTGCATTTCTCATCAGACCTGCACTCCTAAAATCTATTTAGCTACAAGGTGTTAATCATTACTTTATAATCACTCAATTCCTACAGCTTTAGTACAGTAAACAAGGTAGATTTACAGAGTGTTGTACCCTAGATGCCTCACAAGACCGTAGCAACCAGCAGCAGCTTTCAGATTCAGTGGAGTTCAAAGTCACTAGAGAAATAATATGCAAGTTGGTAACCTAGATGACTTTCCATAGAATACCAGCAGCAGATTCCCCATCTTCCATGTGTGTTTGTTATCTAGCCCCACAGAATCTACTAAAAAAAAAAAAAAAAAGACAACCAAAACAAAACAAAAAACCCCCACAAATTGAAAATATATTGTCCTATAAGCTCAGTCCCTGTTTTATCAACTTTAGCACCATTTTGACATTGAAAATTCCTGGGGGCAACGCAATAGACTTGTAGACATCAACACCATAACACACCACAAAGAGTAAGTATATTAATAAGGGAAAGCTTCTTCGCTGTGAGGGTGCCAGAGACTCCCCAGGCTACCTAAAGGAGTTGTGGAGTCTCCTTTCTGGAGAGATTCCAAACCCATCTGGATAATGTGATCCTGGGCACCTGCTCAGCATGACCCTGCCAGAGCAGGGGGGTTGGATGAGATGATCCACAGAGGTCCCTTCTAACTCATACCACACTGGGATTCACTGGCATTCTTTGGGGGCACTTCAAGCCAGGTGGCTGTATGTATTTATAGACAGAGTTTTTGGCATCACCCTTCCCATGGAGGCAACACTAGAAGGCCAGTTTTAATTTGCATTCTCTCACCTGCACAATCATCCTGAGCAATAGTGGCCCCAGCTGCCTTTCCCCAAGGAAGGAACATGTCCTAGAGATCTCATCCAAGTCAAGGAAGCAGGATACTGGAGTAGAACATGAACCTCTGTTCAGATCACAAGCCAAGGCTTGCCTGCAGTGAAGCAGCACTTCACCAGGTAGACCACTGATAGACCTTTGCTGGTTTATGCTGGTGAAAAACTGGACTATTAGAAACTCTAGGTATTGTCCCATGTTGTTATTCCAGGACCCAGAAAACTTGTGCTGCAGAATTGCAGCAAAACCAGTCCTGCTTTATTCATTTTTATGTAAGATTGAAGAAAATTTTAGCAGCCTACTAGTATGACACTAACCTGGTAAAGGCTACCACCCTGAAAGGTGTGATTTTCATTCATTTAAAGAAAAAAGAAGCCCAGCCTCACTGAAGAACAGAGCCAAAGTCATCCTGCTTGCACAGAATTCCTCCACATTAAAACTCGCACACTTGACCTTCCCCCAGCATGGTGAAATGACCAACACTGCACTCATCCTCTTGTCTATCACTGAGTGTGGTATTTCTAAGTGACTACATTTTGCACAGCTATGCCACTAATTGTATTTGTTCTTAAGAAGCTGGAACAGAAAAAAAAAAAAGAAAGAAAGAAAGAAAAAGAATTAAACTTTTCAGCAACAAATGAACAAGAGCAACGAAGAGTGTAGATGCTCAGGTGAGAAGCCACTGTACAAAACATTTTGTAGGTGATGGTTCCATTTCCTAAAGCCTTCTATTGTCACTTGTACTTCAGAGGAATCACCCGCAGTGTCTCAGTTTCAGTATTTCATTAACTCCCATTTAACACAATGCTTAAGATACTGCCAACTTGACAAAAAGTCTGTTAGCCTAACCATACCTTCAAGCGGTTCTGACCCCTTCTTCTCCCCTCACGTGCAAAAGTCAACTTTTTCCAAATTAACAAAATCTGTCTGGATTTAGTCTGGCTGATAAGCTTCTCTCACTTGCTAGGTAGAACACGCGGCATAAAGCATACAATTTCTAAGGAACTCAAGAAATCTTGCAATCAATATGCAGCACAGATCTCTGCACTACAGCAGCTACATTATCTTGTGTGGCACATGCACTGTTCCCATGGCAACCAGCATCCTTCATCCAACTCCATTATTATGGCTATTTGAGGCTTTCAGAATCTCTGGTGTCCAAGCCATGGCTCAGAGCTACTTTGTGCTAATAAGCCTCAAGAATAGATACAAGAAGAAAAAAGAAGAAAAATACAACAAACTCTGGTTTGCTAATCTATAAGCAACATGGGAAGCAAAAGGCGGCATGGGAAATACAACTCAAGCAGGGAAAGCAACTCTTATATAACCATCTTTATTAAGCAAGACAAACATAGTGCAAATTCACTATGGCCTTTTAATTCCATGAAAATTAACAGTCAACTCGGTAAGTCTGTTGATGAAGAATGTCATTGTAAGAGCTATAAGGAACAAAAATCTCACTGTACATCTGTTGCAACACTGATAGCAAAAATATATTTTTTAAAAAAGGGCTGAGTTCATAACTATCTGCAGAACAGTTCAAGAAAACTACTTGATGTTAACCTTTTTATGATGTCTGATATTAAAGTTTTAAAGAGTTACTATAAAAACCTATAATCTTATACTATAATCTATATTTGGTTCATATAAATTGTCCCTAGTTACTTTAAGATTTCCCAATCAACACCACTACTTTTTTTGTTGAGGATTTGGGGGGGTGGGGGGAAGGTATTTAAGCATTTCTACATCAAAGCATCACAGCAGCCTCATCATGCTCTGCACAGCTTAATAGAAAGTTTCTCTTAGTCACCAACCAGGGAATTTCAGGCAAAAAATAAATAACCTAATTTATTAAAGCAACCCTTGACAAATCAGCCTTAAGTTGTGAGCTAGAAGTTTTATCCCTGTGAAATACTCAGTGGTCAGTGGAAACACAAATGCTTTGAAGTCAGATGGTTTGAAGGCTCTTTGAAAGAAATGTTAAAATAATAGAAGAAGGTGCTACACTAGAAAACATCCTTACAACTGGCAACAGAGACTGACAGGCTGCTGAATCCAGCTGATCTTTAGCTATGCTTAAGCTTAATTGTGCTCAGCACCTGTTCAGAAACAGGTGTTCTTTAGGTGTCTGGAACACCAGCTATAGTCAGCTACCCTGGCCACATACAGTGTTAGCTCAGGTGCATATAGTGCTATTGAAGGTCAGCAAGGTCAAAAGCAAGGTCAGACATCAGACTAGATCCATCAGGGAGGAGAATGAAACCAGCTAGTACCACCCTCTCAAGCCCCTATCCCTTCACAGGGCATCCAGGATCCACAAAGCCCAGTTTCACATGGCTTGCTCCGGGAGCAGCAGGTCTCCCAAAGCTCACTCAAGTAGAGGAGGCTTTCTCCCTTCCACTGCTGCCACACTCCAGCTCCACAGCCACATCCCAAACTAGAGCCCAGGATGGCCCCTGGCAGCTTGTATCCTTTTAGGCTGGAAAGTGCTAGTTCAGGGACTGACGTTATCCTTGAAGAATGATCTTTGAGCATTAGTGATAAATATTTAAGTAATAGGTTCTATAGAAAATAAGGTATAAACTTCCACTACTGGCAAATCAATGCGTTAAGCATTGAGGAAAAGCAAATAAAACATTACATGTTCAGGTTATGATCACATAATGATGACTGTAGATGTAAACAGCTCCTGACCTGCCTGGGCCCTCACCTCACTGCTCCTGCAGCCAGTAGGTCAGACCCATTGTTTGATCAACTCTGTGCCTGACACCAGTCTCCAGGATGATGTTTCCCAAAGAGGTCAACTCATTTCAGGAGAGTCAAGAAAGCCTGATTACTATCTGAGAATGCACCTTCCATAAGCTTTAATTATCTTTGAGGGTGAAGGCATGTTGCTCTTCAATCCTGGGACAGATTCCAAATTATGCTTATAGAACCATCTAATGTTTTAGGCTGGAAAGGGACCTCTAGAGGTCATCTGGTCCAATCTCCCTACACAAGTAGGGACATCTTTACCTAGGGCAGGTTGCTCAGAGCCCAATCAAGCCTGACCTTGACTGACGTCAAGGATGTGGCCTCCACCACCTCTCTGGGCAGCCCATTCCAGTGGTCTATCATCCTCATATTAAAGAGCTTTATCTAATATCCCGTCTAAATCTAACCTTTCTTAAAACCGTTGCTCCTTGTCCTAGCATTACAAACCCTTTTGAATAGGCCTTCCCCCACCTTCATGCAGGCTCCCTTCAGGTACTGGAAGGTCACTATAAGGCCCCCGGGGAGCCTTCTCTTCTCCAGGCTGAACATCCCCAACTCCCTCAGCCTGTCTTCAGACGAGAGATGTTTGACAACCAGTGAAATCAATGAAATTAAATTTAAGAAATTTCTGCCACTTAAGCCCACAAAGAAGCTTAACATATTTAATCATATAGCTTTCTGCTAATAATTTGGAAGAGGAAAAGGCATGGAATTTTCCATCTACACCTTCCCTTTGTAACCTGCATAACAAGTTGATACAACTCTCATTTTCTTGCTCGTGACATTGATAAACTCTATTTTCATAGTAAAAATGTGGAGAGATGATCCAGGAATGCTTAAACTGTTCTCTGTGTGTGTGTGTGTTTCAACACAGGGATGGCTGCTTCCTTCCAGCTCAAGTGAAGGTTCTGCGTCACCCTCCAGTACGTGATCAGCAAGGGATACTAAGATGGGACTGTGAGTGAAGCAAACCGGTAGAAGAAGATGACATTGCATTACCCTGCAACCCATCTGCTAAGCTAGAGAGGATCTATCACACAAGAGCAGCAAGATCCTTGAGGAATGATATTTTTGAGAAATGTTAAAAACCTGTCCAAATAATCCCAGTTAATTTTAATTTTGGAAGGTTAGATAGTCCTCAGAATTTTCTCTAATTGCATATTCCTCAGAATAGACTCCTCTGCTTGCTCTGTAATCAAATCATAATTAAGGCATCTGTGTCATTTTATCTATCCCTTCCTGCTATTTGTAGCATTTACAGAAGGCAACAAAGATGCAACGTGCAAAATTTCCAGCATCAGGGCTTATCATGAGAGCAATAATAGGGATTTGTGCTAGTGTGACTGATTGTCTCTTAGCCTTTCAGTAGCCTTTAAAAACAATTGAGGAAGAGGAGAATACTAAACAGTGCCCCTCTTGTTGTATCCACAACTGGTGGCCATGTTTTATTCCTGGGATACTTGTTTGCAGAACAGCTGCCTCATTTCATCTGGGCTTCACTGAGAAAACAGTCATATCATGGGGAGCCAGTTGTTGTAACCTGAAATTAAGAGGTATGTTAAATAGCAATATGACCTTGACAGAGAAAGTTATTTTCTCTTTGAGCACTGTATCAGTTGTCAGACAGCCCCCACTACATTTCAGTACAGAAAAAAAACCCACACAAAAAGCCCACCAAAAAACCAAAACAACCAAGACAACAGCAAAAAAAACCCCCACCAAACAAACCACAACAAAACAACCAATAAGCAAACCAATTCCCCTGAGCTATATCACAGAACCCCCAAACTGACTAATTTGAGGGTTTAGACTGCTGAAAAGCTGGTGAAATGTGCCCCTTACCTTCCAGGGCATGTTTTAAGTCACATGTCTGAAGAGAGGTGACTGTACAAACTGTCCCCCTTCCATCTAACACCCACTACTCAGAAATTATGAGAAGGCAGACCAAACTTCTCTGGGAGAAAATTTTGCACCTTGAGCTTAGTTTTATCCATTTTACTTCAGAGAGAAGGCAAAAAAAAAAAAAACCCACTTAAATTTCAGAATTTCTTGCACAAGCTGAATTCAATATCAGCCTGGGACAATTGACTCAGGAATGTTTAGTTTGTATTGAAAAGAATCCATTGAATGGTAACCAAGAGCATATATTTTTCAGAAGAAAATTTGATGATGTATTTATTCACCATTGACATGACAACAACTTTTCTTCTGCCCTACATTTTAGGCTTGTTACACAATTTTGAAAAGCTACAGGAAGAACCTCAACTCTGCAGGCATTACTCGATAAGCATATGAATACAATTGGTATCAAAAGTACTGATTTTTCACTGTATGATTTTCATAACTCCATTCTAATCAAACATTTAAATAATTGTCATTTTACACAGAAATTATTCAATTTACACAAAGATTATTATAAGATAGTACTTCAGACTAAAATCAGCACTTAAAATATAAAGAGTGAAACTAGAGTAAAATCAAAACTTTCCAGTTTAACAAATCCCTCCAATTATTCTTAAATAGCTTCTATTATTGGATGATGAACATTTTTTTCCAGAAACTATTTTGAGTGCAAAAGTGATTTTGAAACAATTGATACCTAGATATCTTTAATCAGTCTTAAATAGAAAGGCTATTCATATCTAATACGTGTTAGCTGCCATCATGTAAGGCCCACATCTGTATTTGATTTTCTTTCTTTGAGGGTTTTTTGGTTGTTTTGAGGGTTTTTTTTTTTAGTTTTGTTGTTTGATTTTTGTTGTTTTGTTTTTACACAGACAAGAGTTGTACAGCAGAATTCCTACAGAGTAAGACAAACAGGACTCTTGAGACACCAAAGTGCTTTCTCAAAGCACTTCATCAATTACAGCTGAAGTCAAAGGACTTGTACCTGCTAAAACAGCATTTTCTGCACATTTAAGTCTGATCAGAGTAGCAATGTGGAAATCAGAACATTAAAGTAAATTGTTTGGGTCTGTTTCTCTGGGGAAAAGCCAAAGCATGATCTCTCAAGCTGATGTAGTTCCAACTACACCAGTGCATCTGACAGCAGCTTTCAGTCCCTGTTTTGTAGATGACATCAGCTCTATTGTGGACGTGGTCAGTGTATTCTGTGTCCACAGGCTTGCAAGGTGGACAGATCTTGAACAATTAAAATACATTTGTGGAAAAAATAAAAGCACTAAAGGGTTTCTTGGAGAGTAACAATTTGTTGTTCATGTTACACTGCGCAACTTCCCTTCTTTAAACTCCTTTGCAACAAAAGGGAGGGACTATTACATATACAAAAATATATTTTTAAGTTATTTTACTTCTGAGTATGAGGTACCAAATGCTGTCTGCTTTCTGTGAAAAGCACTCTTTATGAAGCTAGCAGACTATTTTTTATTAGTAAAGAAAATTCAGGTGTAGATGAATTTCCTTATCAGGTTACCTTCCAATCCGACTTAACCAAAACACATTTCAAATATCCATCTGTCGGTGTTGCACTTAGAAAAGGCTCACACAAGTAGCCTGAGAAAGTCTCAGTATTTATAGATATTATTTTCCCCTTAAAAATCTAAATATATTTTAAGTAAAAAGAAGTAAATCCAATAATCCACTTGGTATTTCATTGTATTGTCACACAGATCTATGACAACAGCAGAAGTTGGGGATGAAATGCTGGCTGTCCTCACATGGACTGTCAAAGCACATGCTTCTAGAAGCAGAGGAACAAAATAACTCAGTCACTAGAAGTTGTGAAGTGTGTCAATTGGGGGCTTTTTAAGCAGATACCAGATAATTGACCCACGCTCTGAACAAAGATTAGTCTTGGTAGGTAACAAAAATCTAATGATTGCAATTCATATTCCTGTTCGTACAACAAAAGACTTCGTTGCCTCGTCCAATGGTTTACCGAGCCACTGCAACAACTGACCTTGTCTTTTTAGTGAGATCTGTCACGACTAGGAAAGCGTTTGCTGTCTTTCTCTATTTGGCTATTCTGTGCTGTCATCGCCTGTTCAAAGAGGTCAGGACTGCAGTGTCAACCTTCCATTACAAGCATTCAGGAAGGCTTTAAGGTGCACTGCTTTCTGCATTTTATGTAACCAAATGTGTCACCACATTAAAAGCACAACCATGCAAATGTCACAGATGACCATCTAACGTGCAGTTGAAAAGCACAGATATATCCTCAAGTCCAAATTCATTTTTCATTTCCAACATTCAAGGCAAGCATGAGTTAGAAGAAATCACGGTAAGCAGAAAATCTTAAGATAACTTGAAAAGAAATTGTCACCAAGAATTCTCTTCAGAGATTTTTTTTTTTTTTCAAATCACTTGTTCGTAGTTGAGTCATCCCAGAAAGCATCTAAAGCTTGTACAAATTTGTCACTATGTATAGGATGACGAGTGCAGAATTCTTAGAAATTATTTAGAAATTTTCCTTTTTCCATCTGTAGCTTGGATTGCACTTAAATGGTGAATAGATTCAAACATACAGACAAAAACCTCTTCCCCCACCACCTTCCTACTTGTTCCCAGTTCTCATGTTCAATTACTGCTCAGTTATACTTAATAGTGCCATCAGTGCTGCAGTACTTTAGCAATAAAAGAAGCATCACATCAGCAGTCAGGATCTTCAGTAAATACATCAACCATCAACTCGGCCACCCTAACAAATCATTGTTTACTTTTGAAACACATTTTCACAACCCACAACATCCATGAACCAAGTGAGATTGGTATGTGCAGCCTCCGAGTGTTATGAGACAGCCTCGGCTTTTAACTTCTCCAAACAAAACTACATGTTCAATAAAGCAGACACGAAAATGGCGTCTTTTCTCCCTTTTCCACACATATATGCAATAGTATGATTCATACATGTAAAGTATACACAGCCTTTCCTAGAATATTTCAAGCTCGCTGCTTATGAAGAAATTCATGATCACAAAACAACTGTTTATTGTGAAAACAACAGTCTAAAATTTACGTGGACCCATGAACACACACACATCATGAATATAAACTGTAAAATCTAGCAGTCCATGTTGGTCATCACCAAATGACATCATTTGTACCTTTAACATCAGGAGAAACATAAAGCATTATGATATTTTACACAATCTATAAACTCTAAAGACTTAGAACTCTCTTAAAAGGAGTTCCCTACAATACCACTGTTGATATTAAAATGCTTCAAACTTATCAATGGTTAAATGATGCTATCTCGTTAGAGCTGCCAAGTCTTAACACAGTATTACCACCACAATTTCTGACAGATTTCATCTATTTACCACTAGGATCAAAAGTGATTTTAGCAACTGAAGGAAGATACCATCTTATGCTTCCTCTGTTGCCCCTGCCCCACCTGAAGCATTTAGATTGACACACATGAAGTGACATCATACTCTGCGCTTAAGTTCCACATACCCAATTAAAGGCATTTTGAACAGCTCAAGCTGAGTGCCTCTGAAATTCAAGACACTTTCGAAACCTGCATGCAAATTTAATAACTCTGAATTCTAAATCACTGCCCTTCACATGCAGATCTTCACATTTAAAACATAAGCGGTCACATTCCTCAGATTTTGAAGAGGCCGATCAGCCACTGTCCCTTTAATGTTCCACCTCATCTCCAAAAGCAGTGTCTTTTTACTAGAGCTCCATTCGATTCACTAGAATTTGCCAGGCAGGTCAGGAAATCCCCTGAAGCAGAGGAAGAGTATTAAAGAGATGGGACATGTATATCAAATCTCATTACCGTTCTCTTGTGAGAATCAATCAAGTGAAAGGATGTGATGATGTCATTATGACATCATTTACTTTAGGATTAGAAATTCATATCTACTTAGCAACTAAAGCTGTCGAATACAGAAGTAAGGGATCCAGTGGAAGATGTTATTATCTGACCCATTTAGTGCCAGAAAAATATTTATAAAAGTCTTGAAACAAGAATTGACAAGACATAACAATAACTTAAGAATTCCCGTGTTTCAAGTGCAGTATATTAGAAATAAAACATTCTCTCTAAATCTTTTTTAATATCCAACTATTGTTTTTACCAATAACAGCTAATATGCACATGCCCTCAGTCACCTTCCTTCTCACCATCTCATAGATCTAAAACCTAAATATGCCAAAAGAAAAATCTCGTACTAAACAGAATTTAGTATTTTAAGAGCTACAATATCTATCACAAACTCAAACCTCATAATCAAGGAAAATTAATATAATTGCATAAGAATGCAAGTTTAGAAAGCATGCCGATTTCAGTGAACTAAGAAGAAAATATCCAGTAAATAAAATAAAAAAATAAAAGCTTCATGCATTAAAAAAGAATTGGTCATGCTACTTCTGTGGCTATTTCTGGGACTTGAAAAGGGTTTGATGCCTGGAATCTATGCCTGACCTGATTTTCTTTAAAGTTCACTCATCTCTTTTGAAAATACAATTTAAACGAGTTCTAAAGCAACTGAGCAAAAATAATATACGGACTGTGTAACTAAATCTTTACTTGCATTATCAACAAGCTAGAAGCAGAGCCCTAGACTGACACTTCATGATTTCAAACCCACGCTCTGCTACCGACTAATGGAGTACTAGAACGCATTTGATATGAAACGAAAGAAGATAAACCACTCCACTTTCGGGGAATAACTTTTATTAGGATGAAGCTGTTTGAGATGTTTCCCCCGCCGCGAGAGCTCCTCAGTCCCCGGGCAGCGCCCGGCCGGTCCCGCAGCCCCCTGCTCGGCTCCCGACACTCAGAGGCAGCCCCTTGCCCCTTCACGGACGGACACACAGAGGCTAAACGGATCTCAGCAACGCGTCTTTGGAAGGAAGGAGGTGTCACCGCCGACCTCCTCCGCACCCAGAGCCGCCACCAGGGCGACGGCAACAGGCGACCGCCCGCGGCCGTTTCCCAAGCAATTCAGCTCAGCCGAGGGGCCACTCTGTGTTCCCCACGGGGCTCCGCCACCCTCTCAGAAGCCGCCGGCGGGGCCGCCTCAGACTCCTTCCCCCGAATGCTCTGCTCTGCCCCGACACGCCGGCAGCAGCCCTCCCGGGAAAGGAAGAGAGCCGGGCACAGCGGTGTCCCCTGCAGGGCAGGGGAACGTTGCCCGCCCCAGGGAGCCGCGGACCAAGCACGGGGGAAAGACGGAAGACCACGTTCGAACGCGCACACCCTACCTGCCGCCGTGGCGAACGACGACGAAGAGCACGAGAAGGAGAAGGAGAAGGATAAAGAGCTGCCGTTGCCGCCGCCAACCGGCCCGAACCACCAGCGCTGCCCTCCCCAAGCGATAGTAATGTTCATTTAAAGCTCGGCGCCTGCCGCTCCGCCGCGCCCTCCCCACGCAGCAGCAGCGGGCCGGCCGCGCATCGCCCCGCCTCGCTCCGCCTCCAGCCCGCCCCTCAGCAGAACGACCGGACTCGGCTCCGACCCCGGCCACGGACTCAGCCGCAAACTGAGATCCGTTGTCACTCCGTGGAGGAGACACCTCTTACCAACGTACCCTATCTCCCCTCCGGGAAGGCTCCAGGACTCTGCCACGCAGAGCCGTGTCGAAGATCTGCTGGAGGGTCGGGAGATGCTGCAGAGGGACCTGGACAGGATGAGTCAATGGGCTGAGGCCAGTAATATGAGGTGTAGGGTCCTACACTTTGGCCACAGTAACCCCCTGTAGCGCTACAGACTGGGGGATGAGTGGCTGGAGAGCAGCCTGGCAGAGAGGGACCTGGGAGTACTGGTTTACAACTGGCTGAACATGAGTCAGCAGTGTGCCCAGGTGGCACAGAAGGCCAATGGCATCTTGGCTTGTATCAGGAATAGTGTGGCCAGCAGGTCTAGGGATGTAATTCTCCCCCTTTACTCGGCACTGGTGAGGCCTCACCTCAAGTACTTACTGCGTGCAGTTGTGGTCCCCTCACTTCGAGAAGGATATTGAAGTGCTGGAGCAGGTCCAGAGGAGAGCAACGAGGCTGGTGAAGGGACTGGAGGAAATGTCTTATGAGGAGAGGCTGAGGGAGCTGGGGTTGTTCAGCTTGAAGAAGAGGAACCTCAAGGGGAACCTTATCACTCCCAGGCAACTAGTGACAGGACAAGAGGGCATGGCCTGAAGTTGCACTAGGGGAGGTTTAGGTTGGATCTTAGGAAGCAGTTTCTCACAGAAGGGGTGATTAGACACTGGAATGGACTTCCCAGGGATACAGTGGAGTTGCCATCCTTGGAGGTGTTTAAGGAAAGATTCGATGTAGCACTTAGTGACATGGTCTAGCTGATGTCATGGTGTTAGGTCACAGGCTGGACTTGATCTTGGAGGTCTATTCCAGCCTCAGTAATTCTGATTCTGTGATAGGTGCCCTTGAGCAGCCTGACAGTTGCCATTTTCCCCTCAGCCTGAGGTAATAAAAGTTGAACAGAGGAGTTAAGAACAGCAAGGCTGGAGAGCTGCTCCTGGCATTGATTAGCCTGGAGAAATGGAGGCTCAGGGGAGACCTCGCTTTCTGAAAGGAGGTTGGAGCCTGGTGGGGTCAGTCTCTTCTCCCAAGGAACAAGCAATAGGACAAGAGGAAATGGCCTCAGGTTGCACCAGGAGAACTTTAGGTTCGACATGACAACAATGTCTTCCCTGCAAGGGCTGTCAAGGCCTGGCCCAGGCTGCCCAGGGCAGTGGTAGAGTCCCCATCCCTAGAGGGGTTTCAAAGCCATGGAGATGTGGTGCTGAGGGTTAGTTAAACCACGATTTAGTGGTGAACTTGGCAGTGCTGGGTTAAGGGTTGGACTTGATCTTAAAGGTCTTTTCCAACCCAAACAATTCTATGATTCTATGATAAAAACAGTTTTCTGAATGAGTTTGAGTGGTGTGTGTTATCAAGTGGGAAGTTATTTCAAACAGGAAAGATTAGAACTGATTTTTGAAAGTGTTAAAACCACACAGAATCACAGAATGTCAGAGGTTGGAAGGGACCACCAAAGATAACTGAGTCCAACCCCCCTGCCAGAGCAGGACATAACTAGAGCAGATCACTCCAAAATGCATCCAGATAGGTCTTGAAAGTCTCCAGAGGTGACTCCATGACCTCTCTGGGGAGTCTGTTCCAGTGCTCTGCAATGCTTACAGTAAAGAAGTTCTTCCTCATGTTAAGGTGGAACTTCCTGTACTTAAGCTTGAATCCATTGCCCCTCACCCTATCACAAGGCACAAGTGAAAAGAGGTTGTCGCTGCCTTCTTGATGCCCAGCCCTTATGTATTTATAGAAATTAATTAGATTCCCTCTCAGTCTTCTTTTCTACAAACTAAAAAGCCCCAGGTCTTTCAGCGTTTCCTTGTAAGGCAGGTGTTCCAGCACTTGGAAACTTCCTAAGTGTAGTTAAAGAAATGGTCATAATTGCCCCTTCCCTGGGATCCTTTTCAGTTTGAGGTTCTCTCAGTGTAGGATTTCCAGTCAGAAATCCTTGGCCCTGAGTATATTCCCCAGCAAGGGCTAAAGCAGGGTGAGCTCACCCCAGGGATGACACCTTGGAGCCACACTGCCTTGTCCCAGGGATGGCAGAGCAGAATGTCTCCCACAGTGTGTTGTGTTTTGCCACCAACAGCCACATCCCAATTATCCAATGAACATTAACAGTTAGGAGAAAAAACATTGGTGCCTTTTGACTTCCCGGGTTAGTCTCTGAGAGGAGTCAATGGAGGTGACATTCAAAGGACTGAACCAAAAGAACACCTTCAAGAGTGTTTTTCAAGGTTTCTTTTGTGGCAGGATTAAAGTAGCCATCACTGTAGTAGAATAGTCGATCTCATGTCTTTTCCCATACTTTTCACTATCTTAAAGACATGCAGATAAAGAGGATACATCTCATAAAATTGGCTAGTTGCCATTTTGAAACGCAGCTAAGTGTGCAGAGGTTGCCAAGTCACTCCAAATCTTTGATGACTTCCTTGTGAGTTTTAACGTGGAAGACGTGTTAGTGGAGTTTAACACCGTTTCCTGTTAATTGCAAGGAGTATTTGTGTTGAGACTAATAATTGGATTATCCTATAATCCACCAAAATAATCAGGATTTTTCCTTGCCTGTGTGGTTTGAAAAGGTAACAGTTAATGACATTCTAGCTGTCTAATTTATGCAGTGCCAGTAAGTATCTGTTGCTCTGGCATCTCTCCTATTACTTCAGGGTTAAGGATTTTACTACTGATTAGTACTTGATTAGCCCTTGTCTTCATCATAGTCCCATTGTCCTTGTATATAGGCTAAGTATCATCTCTGATTTACTTGGCTTTTTTAAAATACAGGCTGTTACTCAGTTACTGACACCTGGTCTCAGAGCAGTACCATCTGACTCTATTCAGTTTACTTGAGGCTTAGACAACAGACCTTTCTCTGGGCATGGGTGTGCCATGAGTACAGAAGAGGCTACAGCCACACTGTGTTGGCACTGTCCTGTAAGACATCTGTGGGTAATCTGCCATTCTAGGACCATGCCACTGTCTAGGTTTCCTCTTCGCTGGTTACAGTGTGGTGGGGCCAGTGGTCTTTTGCCTTCATGATAGTTTGTGTTGGTAAGGTCAAAACTACCATCTGAAGAGTAGCTACACAAACTAACCAGCTACAGCTGTGGGTAGAAGATTTTTATACCACTTCTCACATTTCTGAACAAGGTATTTTAGCCTAGATATGTTATTGTTTACTCGAAAGCTCCAATTCTTCAGAGTAACTCCACATTGAGAGAATAAATTCTGTGGCAAATTCCATTAATAGCCGACACTGTGCGGAGCAAACTCCAGCATGGTGGTTCCCAGATTGATGCTAATGAGCTGCTGGTCACTGTGTATGATCTACACTTCATCAGTGCACTTGTATTAAGACAGTAGTTTTCAAGATCACCTCAATTCAGTTTGTTCTGATTGTGGCCCATGAGAGATTTTGAAAGTTAAAATTACCCTATTTATCCAAAATGCTTGGAGATTGGTGATGTAGTGTCACAGAGCCCAAACACAAATCCTTACCTCCTACCTATCTATAGCTTTTTCCTCACCACATCCTTTGAAAGGAAGAAGTCTGTGGTTTGTTTTGCAGGCAGTATTGTAATCTCTAACTATTTAACCTTTAGCTACTAGGAGAGCTGTGATAGGGTGCAGTGTAAAGTTCTGCTTAAAACTAGATGTCATGCTGCTGTTCCTTGACTTGAAAAAAATCTGCTACTGTTCCATCGTAACTCAGAGACCTGGGGGGCTGCAGTTATGCTGTAGATATGTCTACACTCACTGTAAACTAAAACCCATGAGAATACAGCATGTATTTCATCAGTGGGTGCACAAGATTGTTGTGCTCTTGGTGCTTGTGGTGCTCTTGGTACCAACACCTAAAGAGCTCCGTTCACTGAACTTCCTGAGTATCTGTTTTTTAATGCTGTTGTACACTGCAGAGTTCCTCACAAACATCTAAGAAAAGGGAGCTCCTTTTTAAAGAAGCCTCTGTGAGGGAGGAAAACCATGGTTTCCCCCGAGTTTCCCACAGATTATTTATAAATGTGCTAGGCTTCTCCTGCTATGTTGGCAAGCAGATGACTCAGAAGCACATATCTAGGGGAAGCTGTTGAATGTATGCACAGACCTGTCTCCCTATGGGTGTGACTGTGCACTGACTCCCCTGGAAGGACATATTGGGTGGATATGGGCTTGGCTGCACATGCTAACACAGGCATCTCTGTGAGAAAGATGGGTTTAAGTCTAGAGTGTCCCACTGTCGAGACAGTTCTGAGAAGAGAGCTAAGATTTCTGTGTGGGACAATCTTGAACTATCACTTCCAGGAATTTTGTGTAACCTGGCTCATCTGGAGAGTTGAACAGTGTCTATATGGCAAGAATTGTTACTGAGGCCCTGTCTGAGAAGGGTAGTATTGGGGGTTTGAGGGCTGAAACTGTAAATGTGATAGTTCAGTTGAGGAAAGTGAAAATGAGTGTGAACTGGAAGCTGTTATCTCCAGGCCTGATGGAAGAAGACAGTGTCAGTGATAAGTACAAAGCACCTCAGTACTTGTTTTGGCAGGTTTAAGAACTATTGCTGTTGCTGTGCTTGCACCAGTTTTAATACCACACTTTACAAGCTACAGTGATGTGATTTTAATACTACTCTAGATGACACAACAAACATTCATCATGCAAGGTCCTGTAGCTTTCTGCCTGGACTAGCTAACATTTGAGGGGCTAACATTTGTCTCACCCTGTTCCTATCTGAGTAATAATTGCTAAGTATTCCCCAAGTTGAGAGTCTTGACTTGTTGTCCTTTCTCCTCACACTGTGTTCTGAGGAGCAGGTGCTGTGATCCTGCTTGGATGTGGTCACACTGCAGAGGTTAAAGAATGTCCACCCTCATTTGAACTTGATTGCATGAGCAATGTAATTAAGCAGAGCATTTAGCCAACTTTTTATCAAGAGCTCTTGGAGCCTTTGGGATGAAATATGCTATTATAATTTGCTATTAATTATCTGTTGATTAAAACCAGCAGGAATGTGTGTTGCTACCAAAACTACCCATATCTCTCTTTTCGTGGGGTCAAACTGCAATGAAAACTCTGTAGCACTTAGGTGATTTTGGGTTTGATTTGGTACTATTTAGCTGTTATGATTTAACTCCTGCTCCTTATACCTTAAGCTTGGAGAAGCTGGGAAAATAAAAAAGGTCTTGCTGCCATTTTTCAGTAATTTGCTGTCCAAGCTGCAATGCATTTCTGACCTGCCAAGTCAATATAGGGCAATTAATAGTCACTGTCTATTTGAAGGATCTTCAAGCATGAACAGGACACTGAGACTGTTAGCATCACCTCAACTGTTAAGGTGATGCTAAGGGATACAGCAACCAGAGGTAACAAAGGACTTTGCTATTTTTTAAATCTGGTTCATCAAACTTTCCCAGGCATTGCTGTGGACACTGCTGTCTTGAAGTATCTCCACCACCAGCAACCTCTGCATTGTGAGCTTTGGCTTTGGGAGGACCAAAGGCAGCTTCTGCAAGCTTAGACAGTTTTGAGCCTGATCCAAAATACCCTGAACTCAGTGGGAAAAAGTTTCTTATTGACTTTGACAATGGTCTTTGGAGCAGGTCCCTGATAAAAATTGCGTTGGAGCTTAGCCATGGTGATTGCTATTAAAGACAGGATTTGGCCTTGACAGATGATGATAAATAATCTAATGACTATTATAGCACTTATTTTTGTATTTCTATAGCATTAAAAGGCATTCATAACGTTTTGTTATATTTTTACATCTCAAAGAAAGTTGGCTTGAATTGTGTTTTAAAAAATAGCTTACATCTGTCTTGGCTCTCAAGAGCAATTATTGGACTTTGATAACATCTGGAACGAAAGAAAACCATTGCATGCAAGGACAGATACTAAGTATAGCAGGGACAAAAGATGTGAGCCTCTCATCACAGCATTCAACTAAAGGAGAAAAGATAATATAGAGCGCCTTGTATGGCTGAGGAAGCAGCAAAAGCCAATGTGATCAGGGACAATAGCTGTGAAGGTGGTGGCAGTGCCAACATTCCCTTTCATCCAAAAAAGTTTTCAAAATTTCCTTCTTCTACACTCTCTGCTTCAAACCAACAGGGATCCTATCAAGAAGACTGGTTGATCTTAGGTGAAAAGATTATTTCTAAAATGCAGTTAACATTATTGTCATACTGCAAACATGTTAGACAACTATGGAAAAGAAATCAAATTCCTCTCTCAATGCATCATCTTTGTTTTTTAAAATACAGTGAGGCAGGTGTTGAAGAAGCTTAAAATCTTTGAGGCTAAACATAAGAGCTGCTGTTTCAAGCTAGTTTGCTGAAAGAAGGGGAGCATCACCAAGTACATGCCTATGCATAGGATCTGATTTTCTGAGACAAGGGGATTTTCTGGGGACTAAATTCAAGGGCCTGTGGCACTATTTGGTGGAGCTGTATGTATAAGAGAAGTGAGAAGGAACATTTCTGTCACCAGCTTAGAGGGGACGTTCTAGAAAGTGCAAGATAGCTGGAAGTGGAACAAGAAATCAAGTCTTTGTTGAGTTCTGTGTTACTCGGGAAAACAAAACTTTGATCTCTCTACAAAGACAGACTGCTTCAAGGTACTGTGACCCCCTGCTTACCTCCTAACAAGCTACCAACTTAACAATCACGTGTATCAGAAAGTATTAAAAGGAACTTTAAAAAAAGGAGTCCCCAAATCTGTGAAAGGCCAATATTCTTTTCACAGAGGAACATGGATGCTGTCCTGTGTGAACTTGTTGAGGTGAGGATCTGAGTAAAAATCTTCACAGTAATAAAACAAACAAATATATCCATTTTGAAAGACATTAAAAACCATCAGTGATTGATTTCCGGTTTTAAATTTCAATCATCAGGACAAAATCTTCCATGCTGGAAGTTCTGCCATCCTCATCCAGAGTTGGGATACCCTCATCAGGCATTAATGTCAGCTCCAAAAATAGAAATATTAAAATCTTAACTGTGATTTTAGTATGCAGAGCCATTTAATGGACATAGTGCTATTTTAGGAGCCTACGAGTGTTTTGCATTTTCTCCCGGCACTGTGGCTGTATTCAGTGATGTGTTTGTAATGCCTGTTCAGGATAGTTAGGCAAATTAATTCGTTCTAGCTCAACAGTGCAGTAGTTTCAATATTTTGATACTTCTTTTTATTACTCCTTCTCTAGCATGCTTTTTCCTCTAGTAGGATGTTCAAATAACTTTTAAAGTCAACTGAAGAGTCTGGATTTCTGGCAGCAACCTGTTTCAATGGTACTGTGCTTTGCCATTTTAAAGCATGTCCCTTGAAATTACCTAGATGGTTTTTGTTTTGCCTTTGAATTGATTTGGCTCTTTCCTCAATCTCCATACCCAAGGCAATGAACATCAGAAGGCAATGGGGACCAGTTCCCTAGGAGCAGTACCAGCCTATGGCTACTACAGGACTGGGAACAGTGCCATAGGAGATGCTGTGGCTCAGATTAAGAAAAACTAGAGAGCCTGGCTGCTGCAGTGCAAATATTTGTTGGTGTTTCTTTCACAAGAGTAAGAACATTAAGCCTTGGTGTTCTGGCTATATTCCAACCTGGGTAATTACATTCTGTCTGTCTGGTATTTTCCTTGCAGCTGTAATTCTTCATTCCCTACTGTACTGTTTGGGGCTGAGATGGCATTCAGAGTTAGAGCATTTGTCTTCCCAAGTACCTATTAAGCATGATGAAGCCCTGCTTTCCTGGAAATGGCTGAACATCTGCCTACCAATGGGATGTAGTGAATGAATTCCTTCTTTTGCTTTGCTTGTGCACACAGCTGTTGCTTTACCTATGAAACTGTTTTTATCTCAACCATGAATTTTCTCCCTTCAGATTAGTAAACGCCACAGATGCCAGATTGAAGGGTGGGAATGCCACAGTAAAAGTCACAATTATGAATATGTGAGGACTGGATGTCTTCCACTGTAACTTATGAAGTTTCTGCTCAATGTGTAGTAAATATTATCTCCAGGGGGGTAGTGGTGGTGTGTGTATGAGTGTGGGTTTTTTTCTCTTCCATATGTGTGATCTCTGTATAAGGAATACCCATCAAGCAGGACTACAGAAAGCACAATACAGATACTGCCACTTCATGCAGCTTATGAGAACAGCTGTCCAGTTAACATGACTTTGAATTTAAGGTTCCATTTTTTTGTGAGAAAAATCTACAAGGGAGGAAGTGAATTTCAGCAGCTGGAAGTATACTTTGATTACACTCTGATTAATTTCCTGGGGAGAGGGTGAGACACTATCATTTTGCAAAAATGTACTAAAGTATTTTTTGTCCTCTTCTGAAGTCTTCAAAGCTGTATCCTTGCAAAGACATTGAAGTCCTCCATAATGAATTTTCAGTTTATTTTGGGTTCTAACTCAAACACCAAATGTGATATTTGCAGCCCACCAACAAAACATTTTATGAACAGCTTGACTGTTCTACTGATGTTCTTTTCAATTGGCCATGGGTGCCTGATAAATGTGAGACCCCTTGCAAAAGCAGTTCTAAAATCAATGTTAGCTGGCAAAACAAGAAGGACAGGGGGAAAGCAATTAAGCAGCTACAGGAGAATTGATTTTCACTGGGAGAATAAGCAGGTATTACATATCCCTGTTTTGACTTGGGTTCTACTGATGATCATCATTGTATGGTCCTATTAGCACAGTATCTCACATTCTGCTAGTTTATTCATGTCTATATAAAGTTATTAAAAAATAATTTCATATGTCAAAAAACCCAAACCAAACACCATATATGCACAGACTCAGATACACATTGGAAGCCAGCACTATTTTTCTGTGTCTGCTAAAAAAATAAATTTTTAAAAGCCTCTTCAATCCTTACCCTATAATTTCCTGGTCACCACACACTCCAGTCCTGCAGCAGTGACTGGAAAATCATCCGTATGGTAAAAGAAATCTCTCTTTCTTATGCCACTGTTTGCTCCTAACTCAGGAGCAAGCTAGTGGTATAAAAAGAGTAAGTGCCCAGCACAGGGTCCACTGGCAGTCCTGCTGCTGGTCATGGGAAGTTCCTGTGTCATGGGACATTCTGGGACTGCTCAATCTCGCTTGGCAGTTTGGCCACTTGGTTATGTTGCACTTAATGTAATTTCACCTTAAAACACTATACTTACTCCTCTTTATAAACCACTAACCAATTTCAATGTCAACAGGCACACATTCTAATTCTTGCCAGAGAAGCATCAGTGGGATACTAGCTGTAATTGAGCTTATTAGTGAGATATAAAACGAGCTAAGATTGCTAAAAGGGAATTTATGATATCAAGAGTCTGTCCTCAACAGATCAGAAATGGATTGCATCCTAGGAAATGCAGAGCAACCGTGCTCTGAAAACTTGTTTAGTCTCTCACGCTGAGCACCCAAAAATTACTGTGTTCTTTTTAAAAGGTTTCTGATGTTGTTGTGGAAAGAGCAAAAAAGGCTCACAGTCCATGTGACATGTGGCTGTAGAGTATCCATTTCTGGTTTTTTTGATGAAGGACATTTATTTGATGACTTTCAAAAGTTCAAATTCAAGGTACTTGTTAGGGATTATTTGAGGAAGTCAGAGCACAGATTATTATAAGTTATTTGTAGTAGGAAAATAGAAGTATTTTCACCATACTGAAGAGCTTGCCAAGGTAAAGATCATTTCTGGTTTGCTCTGATAAGAGCATTTAAAATAAATGTCCTGTATGTGAGAGATAAGTTGAAACCTAATTTGATAATATTAATTAGCTATTCATGTAATGAAAAAGAACACATATCTTGAACATAACAACATGTTTAGAGCTTCCAAACTGTTTTCCAGTTTTCATGGGATGGTAAAAAATTCTCATGAGACCGGTTTGTTTGAAGACTGATAACAAAGATAAAAATAAAGAGTGTGGTTCTGATTTTGAAATTCAAATTGTCTGGGATTGATCCTATCCCTCAGATATATAGATATGGTATATCTTATACTGCAATTGTTCATAGCCTTGCCAGTGGGCAGGAATACACAAAAGCCTTGTAAGCCCAAATTATAACTCCAAAAGATCTTGTAATTGCAATTATTTCATAGGAAAGATGGGTGAAGGAAATTAAGGCAGCACAAGCTGCCTCTGGTAATGCTTTACTGCTTCAGGTGGCAGCACAGAACAGATTCAAAGTGAAAATAAATATTATGCATTTTGTGTCAAGCTTCTGCCATCCTGTGACGTTTGGAGTTCAGTTTGCCTCTTTTAAAATCATCTTAGTTTCATGTTACCTTAAATTTCTAGTGACTTCCCACCATTCTCCTGCTTATTTTCCATCTTATTCAGCTGCAAATGTAAGACTTTGCAAATTTCTGGGCTCTCTGATGTGATTAGATAATGGTAAGCACCTGCTTGTCGTGGTTATTGTCTGCAGGAAATTATTACTGCTTTCCAAAAAGACTGTTCAGTGTGTCTCTGATGGATAATGTCTAACACCATCTGTCAAGGAGTCTAGTCCCATGACATAATAATGACAAATAGTATTCGCTCTCCTCTAAAATCAAGCAAAAGAATCAGTCTCCCCTTTTCCTGAGGCTAACCTGGGAATGTAACTTTACTTTTGGTAGGAAATAGGATCAGAAGGAGACTAAAGAAGGACTGTACTTCTTTATGCTTTGGACAAGGATTTTCACAGAGTACAAGTACTTATGAAATTTCCACTTCACTGTTCGTTGACTTGAGAGGTGGCAGCATCAGACAAAGAATACCATTCAGAGTATGATTGTGGCTACAGTACTCCTGCCTTGGAGCTCTGCTGGGGATATATGTTCTGCACAGAGGCACAACTCACAGTACTGGGGTGGGTTTGCCCCTCTTAAGAACTGTAACTAGCAACCATCTGTATTTTACTTCTGGGCTTAGACTTACTAAGACATCAGTTAAGATAATGTAGCAGCTTTGGTACAGAAAGTCATACTTCCCTACCTGCCAGCATTACTCTGTGGAAAATGTCTGTCAAGACAGAGGTGATGGCAGTTTCTTAAACAGATGTAGTAGCAAGTCATCATCTCATCTCTAAGGGGTGTCAGCAAGGGAGTTCTGAAATTCTTAGTACTTTTTATATTACTGACTGTGAGCTCTGCACCTGAAGGTGAGAGATGTAGGGGCCCTGGAAACCTTTGCAGTTATCAGCAATTACTGGTAGGCTGTAACTATTTCTACTCATGGTTTAGACTTTTTCTTGTGTACTAGACTATTTCAAGTATCCAATAGGATTCACAAAAGGAAAATCAAAGTACTGTTTTCATTTATTTTAATATATAATTAAATAGAAAATATCCTGAGTTCACCACAGATTAACAGGTCATTTCGGGTGACTGAAACCTTAAGTTACATCAAAGAAACTATATGGTGAAAGAAATCACCCCCTTTTAGTTAAGGCTGCTGAACACAGGGAGAACTCTCATGAGACTGGGTCCATCCAAGACCTCCATCTGTGACAAGAAATTCGGATGGTGAATCCACATTGTCCTGTTGCTTCTGTTCCCACTAAGCAGTGCAGTCACAATACCGATTCTCTGCTTTATATTCCTTCATTCTGCTGTCATACAGATTGGCCACTGTTAGTTAAGGAATTTGGAACTGGAGATGTTTAGTTGTTCAAGAAATTTCTATTTCCCCTTTTATGACCTCAGCAGCTGCTCACACAAATGCACTCATACGTGCTTGTGTGATGGGAAAACAAATGTGAGAAGAGGTGATAGTTTTAAAAAACCAACATTGTCACAGCTGATAGTGCTTTACTGGATGTTGGAAGTTTGTGAATTCTTATCCAGGTGCCGTGGCACTTGGAGGCATGATATAAATAAGCTGGCAGGTAAGAAATGTTTTAAATGAGATCAATAGCTGGAACAGCAGACTGTAAGAACAGTACCAGTAAAAAA
Source organism: Megaceryle maxima (assembly GCA_024605025.1). NCBI lineage: Eukaryota > Metazoa > Chordata > Aves > Coraciiformes > Cerylidae > Megaceryle > Megaceryle maxima. The sequence goes on along the minus strand of JANHGN010006852.1, from coordinate 34,134 downwards.
AAAAAAAAAAAAAGTAAGAAAAGCTTGTCTGAGGGCTGTAAGCAAAAGCAGAGGAACAGTAAAACACTTAGCATTGCTGTAGTAGGAAAATACCATGTCAAGGAAGGGACACAAAGTCACAAGGCATAATAATAAAGAGCAATTACATAGTCCTGATAGGGACTGTCATTGGAGACAATAGCGATCCACAGCTGTACAGCCAAAGGTGTTTTAATAATGTAAAGATCATGTTGGTATTTGTGGTATATTTACACATTTGTAAAGATGCCTTTGAAAGCTTTCCTGACTGGGGCACTTTGATGATATTCCTGAAGCAATGAAGTGCCCGAGGGCATGGAAGCACTTTACCTCCTTGGGAGAGTGGTATCCTGACTGCAGTGAGCGTTGAAAGTGATACTTCTTGTTCAGATGCTTCAGCAGTACATGGCTCCACTACAGAGATTTGGTCCCTAGTTAGCAGCTCCTGGTAAGATGTAGAGCAATGCAGTTAACAGAGGCTAGAGGAATGCAGTTTGTAAGGGTGGCACACTGCAGAACTGGCAAAGACATTCTGATTTAGGTTTGGTGAGATACATGAAATAGTTTTCCACTAAAATAAGTTCAAATGCTGAGATCAAAATTGGAACTTGTCAAAGCCACCTTAGAAGGCCAAACTGCCATTGCTATTCAAATTATTGAGATTATTTAAAGCAGATTGTCTCTCTTGGAAGTTTTCACTAGATTATATCACACATATAAGAAAGTTAGTGCCTCACTCGCCTTTTTGAATGCACAACAATCAGTCTGTCATTTCAAATCCATTACAAAATCCCATTTTAAACCTAAATAGTAAGCTGTTCCTCAATCCTGTGGGCTGAACCCCTTTGAAAAAGAATATCTATGCTTGATTTCAAGCAAGGCAAGTTTGGGAACTTTTTACTTTCCAAAGGACACATGCCCTAACCACACTGGTTTTGAGCTGTCAGCCTGAGTGACTTTGTTTCCCTCCAGTCTCAGGGGATCCATGCAAGTAGAATGTCCACACTAGCAAGGTGTCAAGGCTCATCATGGGCAATAGTGTGACTCTATACAGGGCTTAGGCCAAGCTGTAAGATACATAATGAGTAACAGCAGGCAGGATAATACAGAACAGAACTAGACAAAATCCCACCTGCTCCAACTGGATGTTCCTCCCCATCATTTTTGAAATTTAAAAGAAAGCAAAGTTAAGTGAATAATTTATCTCAAGGTTATTACTGATGACAGGGTACCTTTCACTCTAGGTACTGTCTGGAGCCCTGTAATATAAGACTTACATCAAGAGGACTGGTTGTCTATACATTACTAGGAATGAAAATGCAGCTCTAAATTCTAGGGACTGAGATATTAGAAATCCTATTAGAAATCCTCTGGTTAAACATTAAACAGAAATCCCATGGTACCATTAAACAGACAGCTGACGCAAAGTCACTAAGAAAATTTCTGGGGTGTACCTGTCTCCACGCTCACAGGCCACTGATACAATCAGGAACAAATTTGGAGCTAAAACAATTTAAGCTTTGCACTCTGAAAGGAAAATCAGGTGGAGTTCCTTCTGGTATGTCAGACATGGTGAGGGATGTTCACCAGAGAGAGAAGAAAAAGCTACTTTAAGGTTATTCTTGGGAATAACTTCATATGTTTGGCTGCAGTCTATTAAAGGAGAACCAAGGTCCAGTTCCAGTGGAAATGGAGGCAGAAATGTGACAGAATTTTGCTGAGAGTTGGAACTAATTTTCCCACAGAAAGGTTGGTTCTGAGTGTGTTCTTCTAACCTAAATAACAGCATTTTCTTTAATCAGATAGACAAGCTTTCCCACCCTTCCCCCATGGCTTTCCAACATCAAAGCAGCCAAGAATACTCATAGTTTTACTATTATACATACAGTTTTACTATTATTTTTTTGAGACATAGAGATGATTTTAATATCTACTATCAGGTGAAAAATATCTAGTCTTAATTTTCTGCTGGCCTCTATATAAGAGAAAACAATGTTATCTAGTAGATTGGTAATGCTTTTTCAACAGAACCAGTAACCCTCTCCAGAGGTCATTTTCTTTTCCAAAGCTAGCATCCTGTTGTCAGTATTGTCCAGTGGTTCCTCAGGAAAATATACACTCATATTTTTATATGAAAAAAACCTAACTATCTTGCAAGCCTGTCAGCCTTCACAGGTAATGAATAACTTGCTGCCTACATAAGGTTAATATTAGAATTATTCTGTGCTCTATGGAGTGAGCAGAAGGAGGTGACAACTAGAGTTTTTGAATTACAGTTTGTCTCTGATGACTTATTTGACATGTCGAAGACACCCTAACTGAGGGCCTGTAGAGGGAATACACCAGAATTTATGACCAAAACTTGCAGTGAGAGCATAGCCTTGGCTGTGAAGTCCCTTCTTTCAGCAGTCCAGGCTCCTTTGCATTTAGTATTCCCACATTCTCTGTCCATCTGTTTGAGTAACAGGGCTGTTATCAGCTCTAGCTCTCCTTCCACTTCATGTTATTACAGAGAGTTGAGTGGGATAATAGTAAGAAGGCAGTTGGATTATAGCTCTCCCTGCTCATATGGAGCAGCTGGTTTGGAGAGAAGAGGATCATATAGGAAGGGATATGATGATTTATTCTGTGTAACAGGTATTTACTCGTAGCTGGGAGTTTCTTTTGCTGGGCAGGTCTGCATCTCACAACAGGCTCTAGCTGTCAGGATGATTAAGTAGATCAGCTCCTTGTCATTTGGTTATAGGCGGTATTAAAATGTAACTGAATACTTAATGTTGATCCAGTCCTGCATTGTTTCATGTAGAAGACTCAGTTCACCAGAGGCATGTCTGTGGCTCAGGTGGGGAGCAGTAGTGTGGAAGGGTTTAATATCTGCATGTGAGAGGTGACTGCCGCTAGTGCAGGAGCAAAAAGCAAAGTCAGGAAGAGCAAACAGATCTTAACAGAGATTCCATGCCCTGTTTGTGTAGTAGCCCAGGAAAAATGAACTTAGACCTCTTTATAGTACAGAGGGCCCCCCAAAAAACTGGGAAGTGCCCTGTGTATTTTTTAATTAAATGATTAGCCACAAAATCTTAAATACTAGAAGAACTGACCAAAAAGGATGCCCTTCACCTTTAGGAGTGTGCAAATGGCAAATGAGGAAAGCCAGTATCTGTTTACACATAGTACTTAGCAACACATCCCAATAAAATAGCCTCATGCCAGAAGTACCCAATCACTTGCAGGATACTTCTAAGGAGAACTGAAAAGGTTTCCCAGTGTTATATTGCAGCACAGTCATTCTCTGATCGCAGCTGGTGACTTGGTTGTGCCCAAAGATATGTGACTTTTAATTCAGCCATAGGTGGTACCATTGTTGACAGAAGTTGCCAGTTGACTCTTATAATACCATTTGTCTCAGCCATGTCCTAGGGCTGTGACTGCCACAGGATCTTAGGGTCTATGCAACACCTCTGCTGTGTCTGTTTTTTATTCTTATGATCTTTTTCCAGCCTGTTTAAACTTTTCCCTAACGAAAGCTATCATTGCATTTTACCGATGTTTATGTATTATTTTGGAACACAGATAATTTTGCTAAATTGAATTGTTATACAGAATATGAAAGTCCATGCCTGCTGAAAAAAACAGATTGACAAAACCAGCCCACTTTCCTTGAATGATGTTTTGATGAAAGTAGTACTAACTTGGTTGAAATGTCATTTTCTTACAGAAATATCCTTTTATTACCATTTATTGTAGCAGAAGAGGCCTAAACATATGAATAAGGCAAGGCATGCTGGGACACTTAATATCTTTTATTAGACCAGATGATGCATCTGGAAAAGAATCAAAAACTGTTTCTCTTTCAGACCTGAAGCAGGAGCTGCATGCTCCCAAACCTGACTTATTTACCAATAATAGCAGCTGGTATAATAAAATGTATTGGTGTTTCCTCCGAAGATCATTTAGAATTTGATTTCACAGTTTGCAATGACTTGCTGCTTGGAATCTTTACTATTTTTTAGTCAAATTATAAGAGAATAGACATTTTTAAAAAGCGAAATTCAGAATATGATTTTCAGAGTTTGAGAATTTTATTCCATTTAGAAATATAGCTGAAGTTTTTAATTCTCATTGTCCTACAGAGCAGAGAATCTAAGTCTGGCTCCTTTCACCTCATTACCTGATTTCTTAGTGGGAGAAGCTCTAAGAATGTCTTTGACGTATCTTTTCTGGAAACTAGGTTCACACAAGTGGTCCAGGTTATGGGTAAGAGTATTAGCTCTTTTAAGAGCTGGTCTAACAGCATGGAGATGGGATGACCCTGATTCTCCCGGAAAGAATATTCTTACTCAGGTTGATCTGAGTGGCCCCAGATGAGTGCTAGGAAAAGCAAAATGCACCATGAGGCCATGAAATCTGTGTTCTCCCAAGGCACCAGGTAGGACCTTTGAACATAGTGACCCAACTTCATCCATAATGTTGTCTCTCCCTATCAGCAGTGTTATACAAAGTCAGTCTGACCCTTGATGGAAAGTATGAAGATGAAAGAAAGTTGGAGAAGCTTGAAAAAAACCACACCTAGCAGGTGGTTTGGATGAGTTCAGCAATGCTTTCTTAAACTTGCCCCTTAATGCGAGTTTGCTGACATGCTGTTGTGTAATGGAGTTGTGGGATGCTGTGTTTGAAATAGTGACATGCTCCATGGCAAAGAAGGGATGCTTTGGCCATGGTAGGGGACTGTTTATGGAGTGATGGGATGAGAGCGACACTATTTGCTTAATGGTAGGGTGCTGCTTGTGTAGTGCTACAACTGCTTTGGCAACAGAGGAGATTGCAGAGCGCCGGCAAGATTTGAGAAACTCCAGCTGCCAAGTGACTTTGTTTTGTTTCTCATTCTTTTCACTGAGGCATGGAGAGAGACAGCCTAACCTTTTGTTCCACTTGCATTTTTTACATTTTATGTTGGTTTGTACTATGTTTAACAAATTACTAACATCTGGAGTCACAGCAGTACTTGGCCCTGAAGCACTGTTTCCATTACAACTTAGACACCCCTCTTTGCCTTTTTATTTACACAATAATACAACACCCTAATTCTGCATCCCTCTGTGCAATAGCTTAGTCTCCTGAAACCACAATCACCTTATGTTCTACCCAGTCCTCCTGTCCTTTCATTTATTTTTCCATTTGCATAATGGATTGGCAATGCCCTACTGTTATCAACTAGTTTCTGTCTTTTCAAGAACTTAATTTAGAAATTACTGTAATGTATAGGACTGGAGAGATGAAAACCCCAAGGAAGAGATGCCTATTTTGATATGGTCCCATCCTATTCCTTAGGCTAAATCCTTAGCTAAGTTTTGTCACCCTTTGTTATACAGATAGGGAAGCTGAGGCATGGAGGAATTAAAGATATGACAAAGTCTACAGCAGAGTCCCTGTCTCTTAGTTCTTGTTCAGATTCTTATCCTTACTGCCACTTGTCCTTTTTCAGGGACATCAGGTCACAACTGAGTTCTACTGTGACAGGAATGTCAGAATCAGCATATCCTTACATGGGTTTTCCAGCAAATGTAATGTCAACCTATTCTTGTTACCTTTCTCATTAGTTTTAAATAATATAAAACATAAAAAACATTTACCTACTCCTTTAAAATAACCTCTTCATTTTAGATCTATGTCTTAAGATGTTTAAGTAACACAAAAATTAAGCTAAAGGAGTCAGCTACCTATGGATTTGCACAGGCTAAACTAATTAAATCATTGCAAACCTAAAGAACAGGATCCTGGAAATAAATTTGCTGAGAAGGAGTTGGACTTACAGAAGTTTAAGTATCTTCATAGTGGTGAAGCTGTGTTCTGGGATCATCTGGGAAGGCAGGAGAAGAAACTGTCTGTCACCAAGCATAATAGCCTGCTATGTAGCTTATTCTATACAGGGTTAACTCTACATTAACTTATGCTAGCTGCAAAACTGTAAGGGAAATGCCAACAGTCAGTGGCTGCCAGGACAAGGAAGGGTACAGTGCAGGGATTACTGTGTGCATGTCCCTGAGAGTACCAGAGATCTGCGAGATCCAAAGGTCCAGGAAAAGATGGCATTTTACACATGAAATGGGTCTTTTACTTCATTTCCTTTTCAACCCTCAGAGTGTCAAAAAAGGTGATTCAAAGAAGAGGAAAATGAGTAAAGTAGTTCTGTTAAATGAGAAGATGTGAAGTTCTGATTCTTGGGGTTATGTTCTCCTCCCCCCTGAAATGGAATGATGCAGAGAAGGATTTGGCCATTAGTATGAAGAGATGGAATTAGTCCGACCCATTAATTCCACTGGAAGCAACAAGTCCCGGTACACTTGACATTGGCCTAGAATGATGCATGGACATCTTCATGCCTTTCAGATAGCGTTAGTCAGATTTTAATAATAAATCCAGCATTTGGCTTCCCTCAATTTTACCAGCAGGAGCTTTGTGGGACTTGTGAATACACACAGGTTTTACAGCCCAAGGTAAATTACATCTATGCTGCATATAGGTCAGAAATGCAGAGGTTAGACAATATAATTCTCCAGATTGGAACTGGAGACAGCATCAGCCAGAGTAAGCTAGGACAGATGACAGCAAAGATTAAATATACCTCAGAGTAATGCACCCAGAATGTAGCTCTTGTATCCAGCTGGTAACACTGAAGATACAGATCTCTCTTCAAAGGATAAACCACTACGTATGTTCCCCCACAAATACAACTAATGAAATCTCTCTGTTTCATTCTTTTTCTGCTTCTTTTTTGTCCCTACAGCTGCATTTTGTGAGCAGTCCTGAATTCATTTTTGCCACTTGCAATATGTTCTCCTGATTAGAGTCATAGAATCACTTATGTTGGAAAAGACCTTTAAGAGCATTTTGTCCAACTGTTAACGCCGCACTGCCAGGTCACCACTAAACCATGTCCCACATCTCCACGAATAGGGACTCTACCACTTCCCTGAGCAGCCTGGGCCAGGCCCTGACAACCCTTGTGGGGAAGAAATTGTTCCTCATATCCAACTTTAACCTCCCATGGTACAACTTGAGGCTGTTTCTTGTCCTATCGCTTGTTCCTTGGGAGAAAAGATCAACCACATCTGGCTCAAGCCTCCTTTCAGGGAGCTGTTCACAGAATCACATAATGTTAGTGATTGGAAGCGACCTCAAAAGATCATCTAGTCCAACCCCTGCCTGCCAGAGCAGGATCATCTAGATTAACTCACATAGGAACATGTCCAGGTGTATGAGTTGTTGAGAATGAGAAGGTCTCCCCTGAGCCTCCCTTTATCCAGTCTAAACAAGTCCAGGTCCCTCAGCTGCTTCTCATGAGGCTTGAGTTCTAGACCCTTCCCCAGCTTTGTTGCCCTTCTCTGGACACATTCCTGCCCCTCAATGTCCTTCTTGGAGTGAGGGGACCAAAACTGAACCCAGGATTTGAGGGGTGACCTCACCAGTGCCAAGTATAGGGAGATGATCCCTGCCCTAGTCCTGCTGGCCACCCTAGTGCTGACACAAGCCAGGATGCTGGTGGCCTTCTTAGCCACCTCAGCACATGCTTCAGGCATTTGTTGACCAGTTCCCCCATGTTCTTTTCTGTCAGGCAGCTTTCCAGCCACTCTTCACCCAGCTTGGAGTATTGTGATACAGATGCAGGACCCAGACCTTGGCCTTGCTGAACCTCATCCCATTAGCCTCAGCCCAACAGTCCAGCCTGGCCAGTTCCCTCTGTAGAGCCTCCTACCCTCCATCAGTTTCACACTCCAGCCCAAGTTGGTTTCATCACCTTATCCAGATCATTGTTAAAAATATGAAACAGAACAGGCTCCAATACTGAACCCTGGGGAACAGCATGTGTAACTGGCCACCAACTAGAATTAACTCCATTCACCACCACTCTCTGGGCCTGGCCATCCAGACAGTTTTTTACCCAGTGAAGCGCATGCCTGTCCAAGCCATGAGCAGCCAGTGTTGTGTCAGCACAAGTGTTACCACACAACTACACATAGTGATGCTGGCAGTTTGACCATGGCCTATTTGAGAAGAAATTTATTTTAATCTAGCAGACCAAGAAAACATAAGAATTAACTTAAGAAATTCTGAAACTGCATGTGAAATTATCATAATAGTCCCTCTGGTCCTACAAATGTCATAGAATTTGCTGACCAATGACAAGAATATAATTCAATGCAGCAGGATTGTCTCATTTGAGTGGTAGAATAAAAGATGTAAAAAGACATACTGACCTCAATGTCTAAAAAGTTATGCTCTTCCAAACCTATTCCACAGGAAAACGGGGAGAGTAATAGACAATTACTTTTGAGGTCTACCATATTTTATTTTTGTTAGTAGAGGAATACCTCTAAATATTATGTTTCATTGCATTTCTTTTTCTTTTTCTTTTTTTTTTTTTTTTGCTTTTGCCATTCTTTTTCTGTAAGGAAAAGTCACCATATTTTCCCTCCCTAATGAAATTCATCTGAGCAAAGAGCAGCTCATTATTCTTTGGCAGATAAATAGATGCCCTTTCTTCAAATACGCAAAGGTTTTATGTACAGAATATCACTCCCAAATTGGCAACGACAGAAATTAAACCATAAATGTAGTTGAAAACATTCTTTGCCAATGGAGCAAATATATTGTAGTCTCGCTTCTATTTTTGTGCCTACTGGTTATGATCTGTTCATAACACAGATTTGCCAGACAGATGTACCCACTCTCACATCTAATCAGTTGTGCATGCAGAAACAAACAAAAAAACCCTAATAAAACAAAACAAAACAAAACAAAAGCTGGAGTATTGGTCCTGATTTTACTAACTAAAACAACTGCAAAGCAAAATTTTCCTTAATTGTGTCACTGAAATTTGCAATTATTCTGAAACCACATCTTAGAGCCATCATCTTTGGTTTGAGGTAGCAATCTCTTCTGGCTTTGTAGGCTGAGGAGTTACAAGCATTTTTTTTTCTGACATAATGACAGATGGCAAACAAATGAGGGATAAACTAACCTGCTAAATAATTTGACATGAAATTTAGCATTTAAATTCCCATCTGGAATGCCTTTACACTCAAAGAGTCTTCTGGGGTTTGGGTGTGGATTCACTCAAAGTACTGTGTAGTTCTGAGTCTGTAATGTAATTTGGAGTCCCCAGCGATGGGCTGAGGCACACACATGGCTGATCAACTGATCCCAAAACCTCAGGGACCACAGAAGGTAGCAATTACATCCCCTCCCAGGGTGCTCGTTGCTTGGGGGTTTCAGACATTATTATTATTACTGCAGAAAGCTGCAAAGCACACGGCTTAACAGCCGTTTCCTGAAGGCGATCAGGCCTGATATTGTTATAATAATCTGATTGCAGCGTACCCTGAAATTTTGTGACTTACTGTTCCTTTTTCCTTTACTGTAAAAAATTCAGAAATGCTTTAGAATAACAGAAACCCTGGTTGCTTTTCTTCTAAATCCATTATCACCTGTGCTAATCCAATCAACATGTATATTGACATATGCACTTTGCTTGAAATGACTTCATGGAAATCATAAATAAATAGTCAACTTGTTAACTGCTGAGCAATTCTGGAATATACCAATGGTAATGTGGAAAGAAAACCCCAACCCTGACACCCCCACACTTTTTAAAGGAAATTCAAAGTATTTATAAATACAGTCATTCAATGGATTATCATCTGACAGCCCCTCATTATCACTACTCATATCCAGGGCTTTGTTTCTGTAGATTTCAAACCTCTAAATACTGGTTTAGATATCAAAATTACATATTTTATGGGCAGTACTTTCCTTCTGGTAGCGCCATATGTTCTGACTTCTTCCCTGGTTGTTTTCATAATACTATTAGTATTCCCTAAGCTATATGCTGGCATTGGGACTATCAGGAAAAAAATACAGTACGCTGTATTTAACGTGCACACATGTGGCAGGGACACTCATACACACAGAGCACAGCTCACTAATGCCTGGCTTAGCCAGATGTTTCTATATTGAAATAACAAACAGTAAGCACAGTGGACTAAAATCCATTTAGCATTATCCACTAGCAAAACTCCAATATCCACTAGCATTGAGCTTGAAAAAAAAAAAAAGGGGGGGGAGAGTTTATTACACGATTTGTTTTAATTAGGTTGGAGTTGGTGAGGTGTTTACATTTTGGATTTTCTGTGGGAGCTACTTGCACAGTGTCCAAGGGGTTGATTTTTATATTGTCATATTTTGTACAAAACACTCCAAATTATTAAATATCAGCTCAAATGTAGCTGTTAGGAGCATTGAATCTACATTAAATTATAAACCCACAAAGTTCATTAGGGTCAAATCTTTTAGCTTTTAAAATGTAATTTAGTAATCGGTTTAGTCTCTAAGATTTTACCATTAGTATCACACGATCAGTCAGCATTATATATATATATAAATAAAAAAATTATACTCTTAATGGCATGTTTTTGACATAGCTTTACCTTCATTCCGGTATTTTACATACATGTTTTCATCCTACTTGGCAACTTTTGAAGGTCTGTGTGACTACCAGGCTCTCCTTAGTGCTTCAGCAACAGTTACTGTTTGGAAAATTTTCACTGGAGTCACTGATTTACCAAGGAAAAATAAAAGCAAACATCTGAGAGCCTGAGATAGGACCTCCTGTCTCATAGATGGTTGTCCCTAAAAAGACCCTATTGACATGAACCATTTGCTTAATTAAAGGACTAGTGAACGGTGTCAGAAATACAGCTCCCTGTTCTAATGTCTGGTTTTCACTATTTTAAGTCTATCTCAAATTATTCTGTTTATATTTCTTTTCTTATTTTACCTTTCCCTCCCTACAACTCCTCTCCCTCAGATGCTGTTTCCCACATAGCAGCTGGTAAAGGACACACCTGTATTGTCTTTATGCAGACAGAGAATTCCCCAGGGCCAAAGCTTTCCCACATTCATTATTAAGACAAGGCCTTATCTTTAGGCTTCCTATAATATATCTAATTTGTAGATAAACAAATGAATAGAATATGCTCTTTCTGTCTGCAGAAGAATGTTTTAGTGAAGAATAAATCACAGAATCACTGAATCGTGGGGGGTTGGAAGGGACCTCTGGAGATCATCTCATGCAACCCCCACCTGCTCCAGCAGAGTTACCCAGAGCAGGTTGCCCAGGAAGAAGACCAAGTGGGTTTGGAATCTCTCCAGAGGAGACTCCACAACCTCTCTGGGCATCCTGGGCCAGGGTTCCACCACTCTCACAGGAAAGAAGTTTTTTCTTATTGTTTAGGTGGAGTTTTCTGTGTTCTAGTTTGTGCCTGTTATCCCTTGTCCTGTTGCTGGGAACCCCTGAAAAGAGTCTGGCCCCATCCTCTTGACCCTGTCCCTTTAGGATGAAATTGGGATGATAGAGGCAGTAGGCTTGGGTGCTAACAGAAGACTCGTTTCCATTACGGAGCCCAAATAATAGAGGAATACAGTTCCTACAGCTTGAGGAATCATGGCCATGGAAGTATGCAGGGCCACTGGTCAGCATTGGCAGGGGTTCTGTTGTTCATCAACTGAGAGGCTTTGGAAAACCAGTCAGTACGGTTGTGACTCAGTTTTCAGAACTGTGAAATAGATATTTAATACTTGCTTACCTGCCTCATGGGGAAGTTAGATGACTCCTCATTTTCCAGGGATTCTTTAACATTTAAAGTGTGCTACAAAGTATTAATTCCTGTAAGTGGGAATTAATACAATAATCACTTTCTAGAGCCAGTTCCACTATCAGGTTACTAAGGTGGTGCAAAACAAGCTGCTAAACAGCCCGTTGCAGTTATCTCAGAGACAAACCTCTGCTGTAATGTTTTTCTAGAGCTGCTGTGAAGAATGACTCTGAATTGGTTCATTGCTACATTCAACAGCGTGCTTAAAACCCCTCTAACACACTGCATAATGCCTGCTGAGTTTTGAGAGCCCTTGTTTATTCTCCTGAGGGATAACTGTGATTCTTATATCCATTTCAAGAGCATAATTTGTGAATATCAAAGCAGTGCTAACCACTGTGATTTACTCTCCCCTAGTTAAATCCACTGACTTCAAGGAAACTGTGTCAAGTTGAAGAAGATGAGCTCCATGGTCTGTTTAATCAGAAACTTTTCTGAGAAATTGTTGCTTAAAGGTGAACGTTTCTGCATGCAGAGAGACAGTAAAAAGCCAGTTCACAACTTCACCTGGACACTGGCTGCTTAGGCATGGAATTCTGCTCTTGTACCTGAGACCCGAATTCCTTGCCCAGCTCTCTCTCCCCGTTCCAAGGGGAAGACTCTTCCTCCTAAAAATGAGCAACATGGTGCAAGCAGGGCACTGACATTGACTTGTCACTGGGGCATTCAACAAGTCCCCTAATCTACCTGCTTGGTTTTCCTTTCTATTATTATAACAGGAGATGATGTGAAACTCTGTTAGTTAATCCACAGAGACTGTTTAGAGGTTTGGAAGAATACTGCAAACAGCGACTTAAAATGTATACTGTGCTTAAATCTAAATAATGTTGATTAACTATTGCTGTACTGTGCAGAGTAAATGTAATGCCAGCTGGTTATGTAATGCCCTGTTCAGCTCTTTCAGCAAGTTTCAGAAGGACCTAAAAGCTAAATAAGACACATTTTCATTTAAATTACAAATTTATCCATGTCCACCGTAGGAATAAAGCTTTGATGAATTTAAAATCAGAGACTCGATGGTTGGTTCCTTTGTAGATGCAACTGAAGCTTCATTTACCATGTAAGTGGTAAGACTGCAAGCCAAATGACCTCCAAAATATGTAAATGAAGATGGTAAGTTAACACTTTCACAGAAAAGGATTGTTTCCATCCATTGTTCCTCATCAGGGTACAGTGCTTTTTCTGAACTTGTACTAACAAGGCATTTCAAAGTCCAGTTATAGACTGTAACAAAAAGGTATGATCTCTGATGGTATCTTTAAAATCTGCTTTTTTTTCCTCTTTTCCTTGGTTGCCCCTTGCTAACATGATGTAAATGGTCATTTGTTGTCTCAGATATCTCCACACCATCTGTGACTTTACTGATATACCATACTCCTCTTTCATCTTTTTTTCCAAGACCTTCCAAGTGCTAGTCTATGCCTTGTTCTTGCACAGATACCAAACTGTATTTCTCACTATCATTGTCACCCTTCTTGTTAGTTGTTGTTGGCTACATTAATAGCATGAGTTTCATCATGACTTCCATGGCCAAACTAGCTTCATTTTTAAGTCAAGCTAGAGATGTGGATATGATGAGAAACAGATTAAGCCACAAAACCTAAATAGACCTTGAACAGTGAAGGTAAGAGCGTAAGAACCTGAAGAGCTGCTTGCTAACAGTGTCCCTCATATTTCCATTAGATGACAACCAAGATTAATCTAGTGTGAGTTTAAGTGAGACAGAATATTGCATGAGGAAGCAGACTCACACCAGGGATCACTGGTGCACATGGGCTGCTGCTAGCAAAGAGCTCAGGGCAACCTGCCATGGGCTTCCACAGGCCATTTCACAGTGGTTATTGTCCTGAAAAGGTGCTTTCTACAGTTTCAGTCTTGATAACAAACAGCAAAATATGTCATGACAACAAAAATGACAAATGACAAAGGGTTTTCATGTCCCCGTACTTTTTTCAACAGCATCTAGAAGCAACAACTTTAAAATAAGCCTATCAGTGTCTCAGCTCATTATCTGTTTAAGAACTAAAATTAATTAAGCCTAGAAATTAAAAACCTTAAACCAGTAGTATTTATGAATTAACCACCTTGCAAGCAACATGGGCCTGCATCACCAGGTCTTTCAGATGCGTCCCTGAAAACAAAGCCTCACTGCTGCCCTTACAACTGCTAGCTGCCCAGCTCCTGGTAATTCACTCTTTAACCAATCACTTCTTGGCTCTATTGTCTCTCCCTCACTCTCACCTTTGAGAAATCTGGTGAGTGTTTTAAACCCTAAAATGCTTCCAGAAATCCTCCTTCCTTGCAGCCCAGCACTTAACTGAGTAGCAGCTTTGTGCATCTCCATTCACGTTCACGCATTTGCCTTTTCTTGCTGACACAGCAGCCCATAGCCACAAGTTGGTTCCCTTAAGCTGTATATATACCACTTTGTTACAGGGCAATTATTAGGAATGGATGTTAGTGTGCAGATCACAACCTGGGCATTGATTCTGGAAAGTGTTGCTCTAGGAGATGTCAGAGATGTCATCAACAAGCTGTTGCATGATCTGCCTTGAGCAACAGTAGCACTATTTGCTGTTTTCTTGCTTTTGGTACTACAGCAAAATAAACTTATTCCTGCCTGTTCTATGTGGGCTGGAAATGATCAGCATGGTCTTCCCTAAAGCTCTACTGACTGCAAGGAGGTTTTAGTCCTGTTGCAACAGTATTTAATACATACAAAAGATAACGTAGCCATTTCTTTAGAAGAGCAATGGCATTTGAGGCATGCATAGAGTGTAAAATGTTGAAGAGTAAATGATCATAATTAAAGGGTTCTTATGAAAGTTTCTTACAGATTTACCTAATGACTAAAGTTAAGCAGGTTGATGAAACTCAAGTTACTTTGTGTCAGTGACCACATGCAGCCTGAAGTGGTGTCCACATGAGATCATACAGCACAAAGTGCTTTTGGGTCTCTTGACAAGTTTCTTTCTGAAGGCTTGAGACCCATTAGTCCATTTTCTTTTGTTCCATTGTCCTCCTATATACACCTAAGACCAACAGTAGCACAGTTTTTCAATAACACGTGCAGTGAAGATTTTAAAAAGCACTTAAGTGTGCAACAGTCTACAAGGGGTTAATTTCTAGTGACACCATGACTCAAGAATGGAAAGGCTGTTAAAGCAGCTGAGTCTGCTCCTAAAGCATTTCTGACCCCCTGTCACAAAAACCACAGAAAAGCTCTCACGGGTATGGGGGTAGCATGTCCCTCACTGCCCAGCAGGAGATGCAAAACCAGCTACAGTGCAGATGAAGGAGGAAGAAACTTCCCTGAACAACGCAGCACAGCAAAAAACTGTCCTAAGGCTGCTCCGCTGCAGCACCAGCTCATTCCTGCCCTGCTCCTTGCTTGCACCAGTTCTTCCTGCTCAGAGCCGCCACGCAGTGTGGAGCTCTGCCATGCTCAGAGGAGACATAACCCCCTGGTCCCCTGTAATTTTATTCAGGCACTTTCAGTCCCTTGTTGTACAGCTTTGCTCTCCCCTGCCTAGCTCAGCTGGGGGGCACAGTTAACAAAACACCATACAAACTGAACCCAGCTAGAGGGAATCAGCCAGGCAAGCCAGGCTTTGCATTAAGCCTCTGGGAGCTAGGATCTGAGTTAAGGACTTGAGGAAGAAAGACTTCTGTCTTTTATATTTTTTCCTAAGGAAAATGAATTCTTCATCAGGGTTAAATATTTGTCTCCTTTTGATTTTTTCTTCCCTGCCCCCAAATTGGCTCATCCATCACTAGAATCAATATGAATGCAAAGATTTTGGTGGATTTGTTGTCATGGCAACCACTTCTCTCTGATATCCCTTACAGGCTTTCCAGACCTTCTCTTGCCTTTAAATTACCATTCTGTCCTACATTCTGAGCATGCTGTATTTTAATTCCACGTTGTGAACTTCATTTGAAAACAAACTGGGCACAATCACGGTAAAACCAACAGCCAAAAGATAAAACATTCCCAGCTGGAAAACCAGAGTAGCTGGCTGAGTAAATACCAAGTATGGTCCCAAAATGGCTGCTCAGGCTGAAAGCCTTCACCCTCAGAGGCTGTCGGTATGTGAGTTATGACTGCTGAGAGACAGGCTTTATGCTTCTCTTTTCTCTCTGGAGCTGCTTTGTTGCCCAGAGAAAGGCTCATTTTGTGATTAAGGCAGTAAGGCATGAAATTAGGATCCAGACCATTTAGAGTTACTCACATAAATAAGGTCTGCAGGATTTAATCTTTTGAGTCCAATATTCTATTTCCAGTTGTCACAAATTATGAGACAAGTCACTTAAGCAGTTTGCTGGTTTGGCTGTATCAAACATGAAGGTAATTCTTACATAGCTCCTACCAAATATGCTGAGAGACTGAGATACTGCAGAAGTCACTGAGAAAGCTTTATATAAATATAAACCTGTCATTAGTGAAAGGACAAGGGGCAATGGCTTCAAAGTGGAAGAGGGTAGATGTAGGAAATTAAGAAGAAGTTCTTCACTCAGGGTGGTGAGACAAGGGAACAGGTTGTCCAGGGAAGTTGTAGATGCTGTATCACTGGATATGTTCAAGACCAGGCTGGATGGAGCTTTGAGCAACCTGGTCTAGTGAAAGATATCACTGCCCCTGGCAGGGGGGTTGGAACTAGATGATCTTTAAGGTCCCTTGCAACCCAGACCATTCTATGATTGCTTGTTGTGCATTCAGAACTAGCTGTTATGTTCAGGTGTTCAAGTTCCAGGCTAACTGCACATTCCATTAGGTATCTCCATTTTTGTGAAGTTATATTGTAGGAAGGTTTCCTGGAAAGCCCAAGAAATTAAGGACATGCAGTTCCTATTTAAAGTGAATGCAATCTGTGCTCTTTACATCACAGACTCTTACAAAAACATCTACTCAGTAAGGAACCACCATCTAAACCAATGTAATACAAAAGAGAAGAAAGAGAATATCCAAAAAAAAAGTACATTTTTTAGTAGTATGGAGAGTTCAGGTGCTGGCAGGAAGACAGTGTGACAGGAGTTGGGGAGGGAATTTGATTTTTACTTTCCCTTTGCTTTTTTGTCCCTCTCCCTGCCCTCACCCCTGACAGATGCTTTCACTCAGCATAAATTGCTATTCATTTACAGCAATGATGCTTTTAGTAAAAATTATTTAGTGTCTTCCAAAATGGTGCTGTATAAAGCAGGTGTATATAAAAAATTATGAACACGATGAGGTCTTAGATCTGCTTCCAAAGTCTGCAAGTAATTTCTGAGCTTGCACTGCTCAGCAAAGGAAGTCTGGTTTGGGTCAAACTATTTATTTTTTAAGACCTAGGCAGGTTATTTTGTTTACTTCTAAAGCACCCTTTACAAATCTACCTAAAGCTTTTAATTGAAACCTTTTGAAAAGAAAAGGTCAAAATCATTATACCTCTGCCAAAATTCAATTCCTCTAACCCATGGAAGAAAAAATAATCTACTTGCCAAATTTTATGCAAAATTTGCCATTATCTTCAGAATGAGCAAAACACTAACAAACAGATTTGTCTATTTAAAATTTCTTGCCTCTCAATAGTTCTTGTACTCTGCCAGATGTGGTAAGGTCAGAGCTAGAGCAGAACTGCTCCTAGGGATGATAAGGAGCTCAGGCAGAGACAAGTGACTCTATTCTGGCCAACACCAGCTGCCCATCAGCTAGATCTGTAATGGCCAGTTCAGAGGGAAGCTCAGCAGCTGAATTCCCTCTGATGTGCTGCTGGAAGCCATCTCCAGTGCTGACCTGAACTCAGCCCCTTTCCCAACTGCCACACAACACCATCCCAAACTTACTTTGCACTTTAGTCTGCACAGAAAGTTCCTTATCTAGAACCTTCATGATTACAAATTAAACAATGCTACTTGGTTGGCAGCTGGCTGAGACCCGATATCTTCTGCTAAGGGTGGCTGAATGACCCTGTTGGTATTCTTGTTAGCGGAGTCCTGAAATAGTCACAATTTCCCTGCAAATAAACTCCAACCTGGGGCCTGTAGATTTACTGGCAATGTGGCTTTGGGGGATGCTTTAGCACTAGATCATTATCTTTTAAATAGCTGAAATCAAAACTCTGACTGGTTTGTTAATCCTCTGAATTAAATACTGTGGGAGAAAGAAACAAGCTACAACTAGCAAGTCAGCAAGTTGCAGATATTTCTTTTCTAGGTATAAACCCCTAAGTTTTAAACATCTACAGTCAATAATTCCTTTTTATTATTATTTTAAAATTAAAGTAATAAGACATTAGCTTCAAATTCTGCCTTTTCTGCCAGAAACATTAAATTTTCCATGTCCTGCTGTTGAGAGTTTGTTGACTCTTGTTCAATATGCTTCTAAACTTATTGAGTCAGTGGTATTTGGTCCTGAAAGAAAGTGGGTTTGGTTCTTTCACTCTATATAGTGAGGATAAAAAGTGAAAAAAACAAAGTCACTCTGCTTGCATTTCTCCTCAAAAATTTATAGAGGATTTTTGCTTACATTTGCCTATTGGTTGACCTACGAAAGCATGAATCATCCTGAAGTACTGATAAGAAAATAATTAAAATAAAATCCCAAGAAAGAGGTAAAAAAAAAAAAAAAAAGGCAGAAAATGCAAAAGGATAATTTTCCAAATAGGAGACAAAGTCTGTTCTAGTTATTTTTGTAAAGGGTTGATTGCAATCTGCATCCTGCTCAACCAGCATCTGCCATCATCAGCGCTCAGTAGTTTGGGTGGGTTTTTTTTATTTTGCCTGTCAATATTGCTTGATGACATTTCTATCCTAAATTCTTGCACAATGATCATCTGCCCTTCTCCTTAAACCTGAACATACCTTGCTACAGGTGATGTGCAACTTGTATTCCAACCATCACACAGTTACATGCTCAGGCTGGTTTACCAATGGTGTCAGGTTGACACTTCAGGAGTGTGCTTGCACAGACTATTATTGGTAGCTTGTAGTGCCCAGGGAATACATTTGGGATAGGGGAGTTCTGTGATGCAAAATAGAAACTTGCATTATCCTCCATATTGAAAGGAAGGCAGCAGATGTGGACTAAGAGGGGAAAAATAAATCCCTCTGAACTGCATACTTGCCTTCACATTGCATTCCAAGTTTACAGAGACACATCTGGAGTTAGCAGAGAGCAAAGAGCTATTGTAGGACAACCTGCCAAAAATACCCATAAATCCTTCATGATGAAGGGGACACCGTTACTTGGAAACTGCAGTAAGTCACCTATACAACCAAACAAAAACACAGTTTGACTGAAAGCAACGTTTTCATTTGCCATTCCCTGTTGACTAGTAACAACTCCACAGTCACTGAAATTGCTGGGAATCTGTCTCTTTGCAGGGCAAACAGGGACAAGAAGGTATCATCCTGACAATGGATCTGCTGTTCTGTGCAGTTTGGGTTTTTTTAAACTCTTTCTGCTTTCATAGAGTAATTAGATACAGACATTGTTTATCAATTTGCCTTTTAGTATTGCTCAATATATTTTGATGACTGGACAAAAGAATCTTAATATTTTATCTGCTGTTAACCGAAGTGAACCTGTAATTTCTTTCCCTGCAACCCCTAACATGATGTGTAATGTGCAGAAATCTCAGCTGTCCACCTTCACTTCCTCAAAGGTTGAAGACTTCTAGTTAGACAACAGCATTGAGAACCTCCACAGATTTATCTTACTGGAACTGAAATAACATTACTGCCTTGAAATTGCTGTCAAGAAAAGAAACCCATGCAGTCAGTGTAAGTCCACAGGTCCTGGATCAATGTCTATCTGTAAAATAGAAGGATGTCTTCAGTAGTAGATGCCACTTCCAACCATGGCTGCTAAATTACAGAAACTGTATTGGATTCAGGCAAATGCAGCTCACAAGTGGTTATCTGAGGAGCCTAGTTCTGGAGAGACTGCTGCACTCGATTAAAAGGCAGCAAGCAAAAGTCCTGATAATGGGAACACAGTGCAGAACTAATTGCAATCATTTACAGTCAGGTAATAACTTAACCGTTTGTATTTATTTTAAACTGTAGCTGAAAATGTGAACAAACCCATATCCAACCTATTTAAATGAACTTTGCTGGTGGGCAAACACTGCTTTATGCAGAAGAAAGAGTAGGAGATGAAAGAAAGGTGTGAGGGCAATAAGCAGTATTAGAAAGAATGACTGGTGGTGACACAACAGGGGGTTTGCTAACGTAAGCAGCATATTATGGCAAAGGTAGATAGCATGATTCTGTGCACCAGCCTGCAGTTCAATAACTACAAGCATATGTAGTTGCAAATTCAATTTAACTATGGCAAGTGAGATACTAAGCTTAGGGTATCTGGGTTTCAGAATGCTAAATAGTAAAGCAAAGAGTTTATGGACAGGAATACTCAAAAGGACAGAGCAAGTGGCAGCTTGATGGGAAAGGATGCTAAGGTGTAAATTTTCCATTAGCCTTAATGGGACACTCACATCTAATTCTGCACATATTGAGCCACTGCCATTGAAGAAAGAATTTATACTTCTAATTAGGTTTTCCCAGTAGGAATGTTGAAGTAAAACTAAAACCAAACCAAGAGGGAAATGAATGTTTTTAAACTTCCCTTATGACACAGAAGCAATGTTTATCCAAAGGAACAGAAGACAAAAAGACAGGATACTCAGTTTAAAAAAAGAAAATTCATTGTCCCAAACAGTCTGGTCTATGGAAAATCTAGCACACAAAACAACTCGAGAAGCTGCTTCCAGAGGTGTTCTGGAAGAATTTATGTTAAACTGCATTTCAGCTCAATTATGTACCAAAAGTACATACCACTCATCAACTCTTGTACCAACTCATCTGCAAATGACAGTGGTAAAGAAATAATTGCAGGAGAACTGGAATTCTTCCCTGAGTAATGGCTTCTACCTGCTACGACACAGACATGGATAGCAACTGGAATACCTACAGTTTAATGCCACTAACCAGCTCCTCCTTGCTGTCCTGGTCACTGTTAAGGGAAGCGCAGAAATGCTGAGAGTCAGTCTCAGAGGGTTCTAATTCAAATCCTAATTCAGAAATATCTGTGTATTGTGGTAGAGATGTGCTTGATTGGCATGTGGGAGCTTTTTTTTTTTTTTAATCTCCTAGGAATTATATGTGCATCTGATAGCTCTATTCACAGGATATCTGATATTGCTTTGCTTAGTAGAGATGAAAGCCTGAACTTGTGTCTCTGTGCATTCCTGAGGGACCTTCTCCAAGCTGGCCTAGGTACCCCTCTGTGCTTCATCACATTGTTCAGGCACAAGTATTTAAGGAGTGAACAAGGTGTGGATGTGCCCACTGGTGTTCCCTTTAGTGTCAGTCATTATTATATGTGACTTTAACTAGTGTTAGCAGCTTAATATGGTTTAGGTTAATGAGGCATTCAGTGAGATCCAGCTTTCCAGTTTGTTGGGTTGATGAATTAATCACCACTACTTAAAGCTCCTTGTTTGCACTGGAAGGATGCCTGCTCCCAGTACAGGATCCAGAGAGCTGCCTACACCATGCAGCATTGTGGCTTTCAACTGTATCCCAGGAATAGGTAGGCACATATAAATTACTGATACACAGCAGTTCAGATCTATAAAACACCACAAAATATTTCTTGCTCATCAAACCAGCTTTATTTGTAGAAAGCTTCTGAAATTGCTGTGCAAGGTTTAGCAGCACAGTTTCAAATTCAGCACAGTACTCTTTCAGGGGACTCTTTTCCTTTATTTTCCCACCTCTCCTTTATTAACTCCATCCCTTTTTCCTGTTTAATTTCTTTTCCAATGGAAACTACCCCTCCCCCTGCAATGCTTCAGATAGATCTGCATTTGTTCTCCCTTTTTATATGTTCTGAGTAATCAAATACTGGAGAACTATTAGATACAGCACAATAAAGAAATCCCACAAAGGTTAATATAAGCTTTGTGCATTAAAGGAATAGAAGGTAGAAAACCATCACGGGGATCGAACTTTGGAAAAGTCTCTTAAATTTGCAATAAGCTGAAAGGTGCAAGAAGTTTTCAAGCTAGACAGAGGAATCTGAGAAGTCAGTAATAGACTTCAATTGAAACCAAACTTCATCCTTTCCAACAAGTTTCCTCTCTTCCTCCTTCAAGCTCTCACTTCTTTCTACCTTCCAGTATCCTCCTTCACAGTAATTGATGATCTTCCAGAGAACAAAACACAGAGGCAGTATCAGTCAGCATACATGCACTCCATAGACATATACTGAATGCTTTTGAGATGTCAGGGACATCAGCAGACATCCTGCACATCCCTGTGCTGCAGAAAGCCTAGAGAGCTCTCTCCCCTCAAGCAGAGCAGCTGCCTTCCTTAAGGCACAGGGATCTCCTGCTCAACACCAAGACACACTAAGCTCTAACTGTGGGCAGGTGAATACATCCACCACACTCTTTGTTACTGCCCAGAGAAAACTTTTCTTCCAGTAAGCCCACATGTTTATATGTGATCAAACCAGTTCAGGTACTGAGGTTCCCTGTTTAGACCTGGCCTACAAGCAAAGACACACAGAACACAGTGACCAGAGACTCTTTCTCAGTGGTCTTGAGCTGGCCTGAATACACCAGAGGTATTTGCAACATCAAAATTATTCTGTATAGCTCTTGCCCATCTCTCTCTGTTGTTATAGAGATGACATTCAACATTGAGAGCATCAGTGTACAGCAAGGCCCAACTGCTCCCAAAGATCTGGGAACCCACAGGGATAACACAGGCAGCAGGGCAGGGGCCTCACCAGCCATGTCCAGTCCCACAGTAGCCGAGGGAGACAAGTGAAGCAGACCTGGGGATGGCAACCAGTCAACCAAGACCAGGCAGTCAGGTAAGTTCATGGTGATGAGACGGATCAAGCTTGGAAGTGAGCCCATTGCCTGGCATGGCTGTGACTGAACTGGGAATTCATACTCCTACAAGCTACAGCTCCTCTGCCTTAAAGACAATCATAGAACGATTTAGGTTAGAAAAGACCCTTTAAGATCATTGAGTCCAACCATAAACCCAGCACTGCAAGTCCATCATTAAACCATGTCCTTAAGTGCCAAGACAAGGGTTTCCTGGCCCAGGGGGAGAGGTGTGGGTGTAGACTCTAGATAAAGCTGGACAGGGCCATTAAGAGCTAAAGTGTCTTGGCAGAGGGAATAGCATCTCTTTGCTGGCTTAAGAAAAAAGTGCAGCAAATGTATTACTTAATTCAGATGAAAATTTAAATGTTATTTTACATTGCACAGTAATTTTTTTTAATTTATTTTCTTATTTGGGAAAATTGTGTTTACTGCCTTGACAATTACTTAGGGATAGGCAGTGAAAAATTATATTTTCTGTGGGAGACAAAGGAGGACACAGGAAACAGTTCTAATGAAAGTTCTATCAAAGAATCAGCTAAAGGAAAAGGGATATTTAAAAAAAAAAGTGTCTGAAACTGGTGCTCAAATCCTAATGTTCCTTAAGGATTGTAAACTGTGACAGGATGGGAGCCATGTTTTATTTTATAGTATATTGTTCAAGTTGCCACAGGATGAACTTTAATTGAACTGCTGGTGAGTCTGGAGTATTTTAAGTTTTAGATATATTGTCATATACGCTGAACTTTGTATGGGGTCAGAGATAATAGAATGGATGCTGCCTGCAGCAAGGCTGTTTCTCTGGTATGAAACAATTATTCTTATAGTTCCTATTTTTGAGTACAATTTTCTCCTCTTCCATAAAAGGTTCTCATGAACAAATTCAGGCTCTGGAAAAAAAAGCCCACAAAACACAGAGTTACAGAAGGCAGAATTTTGGAATAAGTTACCCATGTTCTATGGGAGCAGGCTGGACATTAACTGGCAGCGGCCATGATGATGGCATAGGCAGGTGTTGCCAGGGAAAATTCTGAAAGTGTTGGGTTATTACTCTCATGTCTCTGACTCAGTTGTGTTTTACTGGTTTTTGAGTTTTGGGTGGGGTTTCTTTTATTACTTTCATACCATCTGGGGATCATGAGAACCACATATGAAACAACTAACCCTAGAAGAAAGAAGACATCTGTTGGGGATGCTCAGTTTCTACTTCATCCAGACCAAAGACATTTCTCACTCATGTTATGCTACTTTTGAGAGGAATGAGGGCATTGATCTGACTAAATGTAGGAATCTCCATGCAAAGAATCACCCAGGATCCCTTTATAGTCATTGGAAACCTAGTCTAAGTAGTCTAATAGAATCTAGGAGCCAATTCATGTCATCCTGATTCATATCTAAAACAGGTCCAGCCAGTTTCCACTTCATCCAGACCAAAGACATTTCTCACTCATGTCATGTAACAAAGAGAATGCAAGATGCTACTTCTGAGAGGAATGAGGGCATTGATTTGACTAAATGTAGGAATCCCTATGCAAAGAATCACCCAGTATTCCTTTATATGAAACCTAATCTAATAGAGTCTAAGAGCCAATTCATGTCATCCCAATTCACATCTAAAATAAGTCCAGTGAAAACCTGCCCTGAAAAAGACAATTTATACCTTGCAAGGAAAGCCTCCTTGATTTTCTGATATCAAAACATTTATATTGTAAAATTAAGTGAGACAAATCTTACTCGGCCTGAGAGAGTTTATTGAATTCTGAAATTATGAATTTCTTTCAGTAAATGAAGGAGGTCAACTGTGACTTGACCTAAAGGCACAACTGGTGCCAAGTCAAGCTGTGCTGACAGTAGATAACAGTATGGGCTGCTGAAGCGATAGTTTGACCAGTACCGAAAGAGACAAATCTGCTGCTGCTAAAAAGAGAAGTCACATCAGTGGCATGAGTTGAGATTTTTAGGTTCAAAAAAAAAAAAAAAAAGGGGGGCGGGGGGGGAGTAAGGGAACATTTGTTTTACAGCACTACTTTCCTGAAAAGGAAAAAGCCATGGCTGTATGGTCAAAAGTAAGTGTAGGACACGCTGCACCTAACCTCTGAAGATTTTTCTGCGGTGCTAAGATATGAGAAATTTTAGTTTTCTATAGAACAAAAGCTCCTGGTCTATTACAGTATTTACACATGTGTTTAATAAATATTTATAAGTATTTACACTGCATAAGAAGATACCATCCCTCAGAAATCAAAACACATTTTGACTTTAACCTCACATAGTGACAAGCAGGGAAGAATGTTTTGACAATTCTTTAGGACTAAGGATGACCTACATGGGCATTTAATGTTGTCCAGCTAAACAATAAACCATTAGGGTAGAAAGTACATGACAATAGTAGAAAGGAGAATATATGTATCAATGTTACAGTTTCTTTCAGAAAATGCATTTTGAATGAGATTAATGCACAGGAACACTTACTAGAAGCATATAAGCATTCTGAACTGCAATCTTTAAATTTTATGAATGTTTTTCAGAGATTATATTCTCAGATATTTCCATCCTATCTTCAGATCATTTGTATAAGACTTCTGTAAGCAGAGTAATAGTAATTAAAAATGATGATAAGGAGATACTGTTCACTGCAGTGAATGTACTGGGTTCTAGAAAAAAACCAAAAACAACTATTGCTCCACAACCAGGAAAGCACAGTCTGCTCTGTTCCACTATCTGAACTATAACCAAAATAAGTGAAGACAGTTACATGCAGAACTGAAGAAAGGGACATGAAATTGAGGGAAAAAACATTTTGCTCACCATATCTTCCCTACCCTTGGTAATATTTTTCCTTTGGCATCGCTAAGCCTCAGCACACTGAGAAGTCAATAAACAAAAACGATCCTCCCCACAGGCTCTCCAGCTGCCCACAGAAATCCTCACTCAGTCTCTCAAGACAACTCCACAAAGGATGCTATTCCATGTCCAAGTGATAAAACTAGAACAAATGTATGGGAAAGTATCCTAACATGGGTGAGTGCTGTCAAACAGTAGGACACAGATAAATCATCTGCCAAATACAGCAAACATTTCTTGCAGGGGTGTAATCACACAGCCTTCCAAGCAATGGAAGTGGCTTCCAAAAGATGCTCACATCGTTCTTCCCATGCCATTCCAGGAAATGTTTCTGCCTGCTCTGCTCCTCGTATCTGCAAGTCCCACAAAATGTTTTAAAATTATATATACATTTATGTGCCCACACACACAGAATCTATGCTTTACATACATGCCTAGACGCTGATTCATATATACACAGACGGGTCTAGCCAGAAGCTGTTCTTTCTGACACTGTGGCTGTAGCTAGAAGGTCTAAATGAGCATTGAGTCGAAATGGGCTATTACTGCTTCTGGCAGAAAGAATAAGACAGATCTTGAAAGCTCAAGGCAAAAGCACCACTCTTGGTTGATACACTGGGTATCAGTCAGTGTAAAAATCACTGTAAATTACAGCAGGAAAAGAAAGATTCTTGCCTTTTATTTTCTTGGCATTCCTTGTTTTTAGCATATCAGTTTGCACTGTGTAATGATGGGAAGATAGGTTCCTTGCTTGTTTTTCTCTTTATTTACTAAGACAAAAGCTCAGAACATTATCCTAAAGACACTTTCTGCATGAAAGCTATTCCCTTGGAATGTCCTGCTGAAACACATGTCCAAGTGAGCCTCTCTGTGTTACCCCAAGCTGCTGCCTGTCTCTGATCTCTTTGGACTGTATTTACTGTATTAGTTTCTTGCAGAGCCACTGTCACATATGGTACTCTGAACTCATGACCTATACATATTGGTGTGAGAATGCAGGCATTCAAAGAAAAAATAAACTGCTTTCTCTTTTCCTTTACTTAAATATCTGAATAAGTCACCAAAGTTTTGAAGTGGATGTAACAGAATCACAGAATTACTGAAGCTGGAAAAGACCTCTGAGATCATTGAGTCCAGCCTGTGACCTAACACAATGACTTCAGCTAAATCATGCCATTAAGTGTAGCATGCAATCTTTTCTTAAACACCTCCAGGGATGGTGACTCCACCACTTCCCTGGGCAGTCCATTCCAGTGTTCTATCACTCCTTCCGTGAGGAAATGCTTCCTAATATCCAACCTAAACCTCCCCTGGTGCAGCTTCAGGCCATGCCCTCTTGTCCTGTCACTAGTTGCCTGGGAGAAGAGCCTGGCCCCTGCCTGACTATAACTTCCCTTCAGGTAGTTGTAGAGAGTGATAAGGTCCCCCCTGAGTCTCCTCTTCTCCAGGCTGAATAACCCCAGCTCCCTCAGCCTCTCCTCATAAGACTTTCCCTCCAGTCCCTTCACCAGCCTCGTCGCTCTCCTCTGGACCTGCTCCAGCACCTCAATATCCTTCAAGAAACCCCAAATCCTCACTCTTTCTTGAACCCACTTCTTTATAGGATATGTGAATATATCCCTATGACTATATGTAGAGGTATAGTGTCCTGGGCTATTTAACTCAATCCAAGGAAGGATATTAGTCCATTTCCACCCTTTAGCCTCTGTCATCTACTTCCCTTCATGGTGTTGAAGCCACCTATAATCCCACAGCTTCTCTAGCACATCAAAGGAAGCCATAACAACACTGTCATAACTGTTTATCCTCAAGAAGGGAGTGGACTTCAGCAAGAAGTGAAGCATCCTAAGGCACAGCTTACCTGAGCAGACTAACAGCAGCAGTATAGGGGCTCTGAGCTACTCACGTGAAGGATGGTGTCAAATTAGTTATTCTGCTTACATCACAAATTAAATCAGGGATTGTTTTAGTTAGTTAGAAAATAAACCAACAGAATATGATTGGAATGTGGTTTTGTTACGTTCTGTTTAAAGGACTGAGAGCTTTTAATATTTTTTCCCACGGCTGAGAGACAAACTTATTTATAAATCAGAATTTTCCACTCAGAAAACATATGCATATATACATGCAGATGCACATGGGCCTGCACACATTGATATGTATTTATACATACATATGCGTACACATTCATGGAATCATTTGCTAGAAGCATCAAAGATGGATTTGATTATGCAAAATTCTGAACATCCTCTAAAATTATGGAGTGTCTGTAGCTTCCGTTGCCTTCAAGAGGGGAATAAAGCTGTTCAGCAGCTGCTCATAGGATGCACTGCCACTACTGCATAAAGCTCTCACAGTTTCTGCTGTAAAGTGGTGAGAAAAATCTATTCTAGACTAAAAGGGCTAGAGGCAAGAGGACAAGATGAAATGTGACTGACAGAGAGACAGCATCCAGTAATGCTCAGTCATGCGAAAAGGCTAAAGAACACAGGAATAGTGAAACCTATCCATTTGTGTTTTAATTGGGAGGGGACTTAAGAGGCAGTTTTGGTGCTCCAGACACCCCCTGCTAGGCAAAGCTATAAAAACCTTAACTCAGTTGTATTCTGAAGCAAAACATGCAAAATCTATATAGGGCTCCCTACATCTAACACTGTGCCATAGAAAAATTGGACTGTGATTTCCTGTGACATTAGGATGAAACGAGATTGTCAAATCAAGCCAGAAGAAAAAGCAGGGAAATATTCTTCTGCTTTCTGATGTTGAGGTGGTTGTTTAAATCCATGTCCTTTGCCTCTCACTGCATTTTGCTCTGCATTGCCCTACTGTTTGCAATCTTTAGTATTACAAATACAAGCTGCCTCTAACAGTGTGAAAGGCAAGAATTTTTCCCTCAATCTTCTCCACACTCTGGAAAGGAATTAAAGTCCCAGAAAGGAGCAGGAGCCTAAGATACTGTCAGGATAATCTTAACAGTACAGCTTGCCATCCTTCTCCACAGCTTCAGTTTACCCATCCATGAAACACATTGTCTGTGGCATCCTGAGGGGCTACAAGAGGTTGGAGGATTTAAAGCACACTAACGTATTTGGCTGAAATAACTCCATAATTATAAACTATTGTTACTCAAGAATCAAAGTTGAAGCTTTTGAAAATCACGTGAGATAGAATGGAAAAAAACCCTTTTTATAGCTTTTTTCCTTCTCTAGTACTTTCGGCAGCTAGATGTGACTGAGAAAAAAAGGATCAAGTGACAAAGATCTAGTATTAGAAATTATTAGAACCTATTAGAAAAAGTCAAGCTGAAAACAAAAAAAATATTGACCCACCCTCCATGATAGAAAATCTTGTCTTCTGGAGGCACTGCATCACAGAAATCCCATATACCCTGACCACTGAGAGTTACAGACAAAAATATTTAAATTCTTCCTTTTTACTTTTATTTTCCTGTTCTCTTAGCTTTTTGATCACATTTGTTAGTGGCACTTTCAGAGGTAACAAGTGTGGGAAGGCTACTTCTCCTTCACACCTGATAGCAATGAAGTTGGCTCCTGAGTAAAGCAAGCTCTTTTAAGGGAGTGCCTGCTCTTCATGATTCCTGAGGCTTTGGAGCAGCTTTGCTGCTGTGCAGAGGAAAGCACTGCAAGGAAGGCCAGAATAGCAGAGGAAAGAATTAGGAAAGCTTAAACATTACAAATGCAAGATGGAGAGAGCTGGAAGCAGAGCCAGGACAGCTTAGAAGGCAGACAACAGAAAAGAAATCTTTGAATGTAAATCCTATTAACTTTTAGACTAGATGCAGTGGCCCTTTACATAGGGGTTAGCAAAGAAAATGCTTCCTAGGGGTTGATTTCTACAGAAATCTTCCTATGTGTAGATTAATTAAGGAGAAGAGAAGGGTCCAGGAAGACCTTATCGTGGCCTTCCAGTATCTGAAGGGGGCCTACTAGAAAACTGAGGAAGGACTTTTTACAAGGGCAAACAGCGACAGGACAAGGGGTAATGGCTTCAAACTAGGAGAGGTAGATTTAGATTAGAAATTAGGAAGCAGCTTTTCACTCTGAGGGTGGTGAGACACTTGAACAGATTGCCCAGGGAAGTTGTGGATGCTCCATCCCTGGATGTGTTCAAGACCAGGTTGGATGTGAGGTCAAAGAGGGCTGGAACTAGATGATCATTAGTCCCGTCCAACTGAAACCATTCTACAAGTCTATGTTTAGTGTTCTGAGGATCACCTGATAAGGCTTTCAACAACATACACATCTTTCAAACCATGCCTGATAGCCAGACAATGACTTAGGAACAGGAAGCTCAAAAAACCAACCAAACAACAAACAACATAAAAACCCCAACCAAACAAAACCCATAAAGTTTTGTACAAGGGATTTAATATCTGTGTAACCATTTGCTTATAATCAGCCAAACAGCACCAGTCTCCTTGAATGGGTTTTACAGTCTGACCTAGTAGGACAGTCTTGCAGGACATGCACAACTGAAAGCACTGAAATGCCACTGAAAGCACTAGTGGTTTTCACAGACTCACAAAACACTGCACTCAACTCATGCCAGAACAAAGCCAAGTTAAATGCAGAATGGCGGTGTCACTGTTGGCAGCACTGCCTGGCAGGACATTGTCATCTAGTCATAAGTCCACTGGATGGCCTTAACCGGTCTTAACAGTTCTCCGTGGTTTTGCAAGTTCTCTACTATAACAGTTTTGTCTACTGGTAAAAAGGTGGAAGATGTAGTCCTAAAGGTCCTCACATAAAAGAAATCCACTCCCCAAACCTCCAGTTAAACCTTCTGCTGGGCACCAGAATTTGGGGTGTTCCTGGACAGTGGTTGTTGTGGACATGGAGCTTACACTCACAGCTATGGCAGCTCTGCTCATGAGCAGGCAAAAGTAGGACAGTGTGCATGAAAGACAACATTTTCTTGTCTTGTCTGTCCACAGTAAGACAGGACTGTAAAGAGTATTTTTCCCTTCTAGTTGTTGCTTTCTTTGCCCCAGGCTGTACTGCTCTGCTTCTTGACTGACACTTTACCCCAGACTTGTGTTCATAGCAGTCATGGAAGAATGGAAGTAGCTGGCAGAGCCAGGGCAAATATTTGCTATTTATTGTTTGAAAGATTAGGGAAATCCAGTAAACATTTTTTAGAACTGTTCTGAACAGTTCTGATTTGAGATGTCTGTATGAGTGGAGTTATGCAAACATAAGTTCTTATCCTCCAACCGTTTGTCCTTACAGCAGCAAGAAGAAAGCCCCTGTTGGGGTGCAGGTTAATGAGATGTTAATAGAGCAGTGGGTGAATGCAAGTGTAAGTGCAGCAGGGGTTGTGCCGAAGAGTTCAGTTGACAAAAGAACTGTAAAAATGTGAAGTGCTCTGAATTGAACCAGGAAGTTGAAATAAAAATTTTTGTTCATCGATCAAGGTGTCATTAAATAGCCATGCTTTCAAATATATGCTTGCCGTGGAGAATAGGGTCCTGCTCTCTGTTCTGCAGTGACAGAATTTCATAGTAACAGAGAAAAAGGATGGAGTGAACAAAGTCATGGCATGGCTATGAAAGACAGACTGAAGTAGAAGAATAAATTAGAATATGATACCACTTTCTAAAGCAGCAGCCCATCACTTCATTTAACGCAGAATGAACTGAAAAGCGCAGCAATTTGGAAGAGTCAAAGAGTTATACTGGTGAAAAAAATACCAGCCTCAGTTGCCAGGCTTGGTTCTACAAAACTGCTGTACAGTTTGGACATCAGACTGCAGGCTCCACCAGTCCATAACAAAACTGGGTAATTGTGCATATACACTGTTAGTTTGACACAGTTCTCCTACCACTTACATATCTCCACCCAGTCAGAGTGGAAGTTGCAACAGGGAATACCAAGTGGGTGCAAAAAGCAGGGCATAGTTTTATCTTTGAGAGCTGTTAGGCACATACAGGTGATGGGGACATGACACTGTTGTCCTGTCTGGAACCTGTTAGCACCCTGGGACCCAGTGCTGCTTTATCTGCTTCAGTCTAACAGTGTAGCACTGATATTCTCATAGCTTCCAAAGGACCCGAACCAAGTTGGGCAATGATATGTGTTGGGTTTAGTTTTCAAAGGTAGAAAGCCATTAACAAGTTAAATTCTCCTCCCAGCTCAGAACCAGGCAGGGTCTTTAGGTACCCAGTCCCACACAGCCTGCTGGAGCTTTATTAAACATTAAAAATTTGGTTTTTTAGAGAGGTTATGACTGTAACCATGAAATATCAGTTCTGCAAGGACTATAAAAAAGGATATTAGCCTGAAGAAAAATATAGATGTAAGGTAAGAAACCCAGATTAGACAATGAGACAGTACTTGTAATAAAAAGGGAACTGCTCTAAGCTCTTCTTCAGGAGATGGCATCACTTTTTGTCATGTGGTACAACCAGGTAGGATGCAGCTCAGGGTCTGGGCCAAATGGCACCTGTACCCCATAATCCTTTGACTGCAGTGAGGTCACAAGTGCCACAGCATCTGTCGCCCCCCCTCCTACCCCAAAAGACAAAATGCTGGCCTGACCATCCATCCTCATGGGCCACTATGTACATTTCCAAAGAGATCTCACCTGAAGATCGTCATGTGGAGATGTCAGCATTTAATTGTGCTTTCTGCAGAGCAAAGATCAGTGAGCCCGTGGTGGAGAAGGTAACAGACATCAACAAGGAATGGAAGGGTAGAGAGGTGACCCTTTATAGGTGGCTGACTTCTTTCCTTCCAGGGGAAGCGTCTGTAGTGGTGGGTCCACATGGGGCACATGCAGCTGTAGTCTCAGCAAGGACAAATGTCTGAAAGACAAAACAAACACCAAATAAAGCTGGGTAAAAATGCAACTGACACCACATGAAGCTAATCACCCTCTGCAGCTGTTGTGCCTTGGAAGGCGACCAAATAAAAGGCTTTTAAGAGGTTTTACTTTTGGCATTTTCCTCCTCTAATGCTAACCTGATTCTGAAAGGAGGCCCTCACTTTCTGTCAATCACAAGGAAAAAAATATAAGCCTGTGAGTGTATGTGTAGAGCAGGTATCTAATTTACATGCAAAATCAATATAATTGCAAATACAAATTCAATCATTGCTGTGAAAATTAGCTGAATTTAATCACATGTATACATACAAAAATATGCATGATTTTTGGCAAAATCTAGACCGTGCCCAGTCTGACCATTTGAATATATCAAGAGGTCCCTTGCCCTGACTATCCCTTCACTCTATGAATGTGCAACCTGAGGCAGACCTGTACATATATATGCCCACACCAGTACACACTCTAAATATCCTGACCCAGATGCAGGACCTTGCACTTGGCCTTACTGAACCTCAAGAGGTTCACCTGGGCCCACTTCTCAAGCTTGTCTAGGTCCTTCCGGGTGACATCCCATCATTATGCCCACATGATACAAGTGGTTTTGAATTAATGTGTCCACATTACTGCGTGGTTTAGAACTATGTAGTAGAAAAACTTAGAGCCCATGTAACAACTTTCTTCTACTACTCATGGCCTGTTGATGTGTAACAGCATGGCTCAGAGTAAAGCTGCTTGGACTAGATGCATGGGAGAGCTACTCTTCCATTTTCAGGGTTGAGGCTGTGCATCTTGACTAAGACCTAGTTGTGCACCGGGATATTGTGTGTAAGAGTAAAGGCCCTGCAGTCAGCTCTGGCCACATAGCCTCAGTTACATTCTCACCAAACCCACTGGACAGTTTCCAGGATAACACCCAATAGTATCTATTAGTTCTTTTAAATTCCCACAGTCTCCATGGAGCAGAACTGGGACTTCAGGCTCTTGCCTTACAGATTGAATACTCGATATTTAAGATACAAAAATGAGAGAGTCTATTTATGATAGAAAAGGAGGGTATTTGCTACCATCAAACATATTTATTGATTGACAAATATATAAATTGAAAATCAAAATTTAATTTAGCTAGAGGAGGACAAGTACACATTTTCAATGCATGAGAAATACTAGTATAAATCAAACTTAAACTGAACCCTGCTAGTACTTGAAAATAACCATCCAATATCTGATCCACAGCCAAGAAGCAGAAGAAAAATAAATATGCCTAAGAAATAAGGTCATTCCTAATTATTTTCTTGTAAAACTTGCATTTCATTGCTGCACAAGTC
Source organism: Megaceryle maxima (assembly GCA_024605025.1). Classification (NCBI taxonomy): domain Eukaryota; kingdom Metazoa; phylum Chordata; class Aves; order Coraciiformes; family Cerylidae; genus Megaceryle; species Megaceryle maxima. Next base: position 510 of record JANHGN010006852.1, on the reverse strand, counting down.
ACTTGTCTGATAAAACAAAGAAATGCAGTAATTCAGAGCTTTTTTTTTTTATTTAGGACTTACAAATAGTATTTTGCAAAAATCATGGTAGGCTCTCATTTTTCAGGTTACCTGCGTAGTCTTAGTTAACATTTATTAGAATCATAGAAATGTCTGGGTTGGAAGAGACCTCTAGATGTCATCTAGTCCAACCCCCCTGCTGAGAGCAGGGACATCTTCAACTAGAACAGGTTGCTCAGAGCCTCCTCAAGTCTCACCTTGAATGTCTCCAGGGATGGGGCCTCAACCACCTCCCTGGGCAACCTGTTCCGGTGTTCTACCACCCTCATGGTAAAGAACTTCCTTACATCCAGTCTAAATCCACTCTTTTCCAATTTAAAGCCATTGCCCCTCGTCCTTTCACTCCAGGCCTTTGTAAACAGGACCTCTCCACTCTTTTTGTCAGCTCCCTTCAGGTACTGGAAGGCGGCTGTTAGGTCTCCCCAGAGCCTTCTCTTCTCCAGGCTGAAC
>JANHGN010006851.1:127788-144779 GCA_024605025.1 Megaceryle maxima | reverse complement strand
CCGGGCGCGGGGGCGGGGGGGGGGGGGGGGGGGGGGGGGGGGGGGCGGGTCCCGCTCAGACGTCTCCTATGGGTGAAAATAAATCGGTTTGATTTTTGGGGGGAGGAGGGGCGGTATTTGGTTGTTTTTGTTGGTGTTTTGTGCGTGCCCTGCCCGCGGTCCCGCCCGGTGCTGGCACCGGGAGACAATGCGGCCGGTGGCTGCTCGGCGGGGCGGGCTCCCGCGCCCCCTCCCCGGCGGCCCCCGGGCCTAATCCCAGCTATTCCCCCTCCGGCAGCTTTTAATCTCCACCGGGGGGGAGGAGAAGGAAAGAGGGAAGAGGGGGGTGGACGACGGCCCCCGTGCCGGTGCCCAGCGGCGTGGGCTGCCCGCCCCAGGCTCGGCCCCGCCGGGCGGCCGCCCCTCCCCGGCCCCGACCCGCCCCCGCCGCCGTCGCAGCTGCCGCCCCCCAGGGAAGGGGGGTCGGGCGGCCCCGCACAGGGCACGGCGGGTCTCCGGGTGTGCAGGTGGATGGACAGTACCCATCCTCCTTCATGGATGGACAGACGGACAGGGTTGTGCCCAGCATCCCCTCACAGACAGACAGACATGTCAAAGCCCGGTCTCTCCCTACAGACAGACAGATGGACATGGCTGTGCCCAGCATCCCCTCATGGACAAACAGACATTGGCAATGCCCAGCATCCCCTCACAGACAGACAGACATGTCAAAGCCCGGTCTCTCCCTACAGACAGACATATGGACAGGCTGTGCCTAGCATCCTCCCATGGACAGATATGTCAGTGTGTGGCTGACCTCCCAGACAGACAGACATGAGGGTGCCCAGTCCCTCCTTCTGGAGACAGACATGAAAGTAGTATGGGCAGAGCAGTGCCCATCCATTTTTCACAGACAGAGAGAGATTCAGACAGACAGACAGACTGCTGTGGCCCATCAGCCCACATAGAAGAGAGTTGCTCAGGCTGGGTCCACCCTGGTGAGCAAATCCAGTGGCAGCACAGGTGGGGCCAGGCTAATCCCCAGGCAGACAGACAGACGGGGCTGTGCCCTGCTCAGCCCACCTGGCAAGGGGGTGCCCCATGAAATCCCAGGCAGACCTGGTGGAGCGTGACTAATCCTCGGGCAACGGCTGGGGCAGGCAGACAGGGCTGGCTCCAGCAGAGCCATGGTTTGGGCCAGAAACACCCAGCCATGTTCAACTGGTTGTTGGACAAACACACCAAACATCAACCAGCTGGGTTTCTGCTGGGAGAGGTAGAATCTGACTGGGTCCCACCAACAGAGAGGAGATAACAGGTCCATGACCGTCACAGCGGGGGATTTTTCTACCTGTGGAAAAAAAAATGCCATAATTTCCTTCCCTGTGCATATGGAGAGGCAGAGCGGTGGGGTCCAAACTGGCTGTGGCCTTTAGGAACTACTCTAACATCCGCAATCGGAGATAAAAAGAAAGTTCCTGCTGGTTCCCTTCCAGACAAATGAGCCTGGCCAAGTCTCTTTGCTCTTTAGCAGCATTTGCCCACCCTCTGCACCTGATTCCTTCCAGGAGCCTTTCATCTCCCTCCTCTGCCTGCTCCCAGAGCCCTGGCTGATCTGCCCGCAGGCTTAATGGTACGGGAGGATGCGAGTCCCCTGGGATGATGCTGTGCCCACCTCCTTCTTCTCATCTTTGCTCGCCGGAACATGGCTCTCCCTGTGTCTCCCCCTCTCCAATGCCCATTCAGATGGCTGCTTGCTAAGGGATTTTTGATGGGAGGAGAGGAGTTCCTGGAGCTTTCATTTTCCTGTCCGGAGACAGCCATGTCTCCTTATTTTTCTAAAAGTCTGTCCCTGTGAGGGGGATGTTAATGACATGCTGGTTTATACCTGTATCTAAGAAGCAGGAACTTGAACCAGATGCAACAGGATTTTCCATGGAAGTGTGCCTGCCTTCTGTGTTTATTTTCATACTGATGGTGTAGGTAAATCTGATATCAACAGGTCGTTGAGAAAAAAAAATCCACCTCCTTTCATGTGCACTCATTGATAAACACTCTGATGAGGTCCTTTGGTGGGAGGCTTCTTAGGAAAATAAATACCTGCTGGGTGGATTTTTTGGTGTCATTTCTTGGCTGTGCCCTGTCCCCACATAAGGTTCAAATCAGTTGACTGAACATGGTTGTCAGGAGTATCCAAGATGCCCTTGAGTCCCCGAGACACCCACGCAGTGCTGGTGGGTCTGCAGAGGGCTTAAGGAGATCTGTGCCCCTGTGGCTAAGCAGCTGGAGGCCAGCTGGGACAGCCAGGGACATCTCAGGTGACACTGGGCACCTGTATTTGGACAAGAAAGCCACGTTTACAGTTTGAGCTGCTCTAACCTGTAACAATGAATAGTTCTTCAGCTTATTCCTGGTGCAAAGTGATGCTTCTGTTGAAGGTTTTTGCATCCATAGCTGAAATGCAGGAGTCTGTAAGTAAAACAGCCTTGCCCGTACATTTTCCTGTACTCACTGGAACCATTTCTTGCTGTCTTATTTAGGTGGATCAGTGATGTGGCTGCTTCAACTGATGTGGCATAGTGATTGACATGGTAAGGGTCTGAGTTCAGGAGGTGCTATGAACCCAATCAGTGAGAGCAGAATTCTTATGACGTGTCTTGGTCTGGCTGCTTGAAGCATGTTCTTGCTAGTTGGTATCTGTTTGTGCTGAGTCTATGAATGAGGCCAGGAGAACATCTTCCAAGCCCTGAAGTTCCTCTCTGACTATGTACAAACCCAGCACCATCAGGATGAAGTGCAGATAAGATAATAGATACAATATGGTGGTAGTTTATTTGAAGCTTGCTGTGGTAGGGATGGGTGAGAGTGGGGCTAGCTGCAGGTGTTCATCTGAGGAGGAGAACCATGACCAATGCTCTGGCTTGTCTTTCTGTTCCTATTCTCTGGGCAGTGCTGGGATAAGGGCTGGTGCAAAGGCAACGGTCTGCTGGAGGGGAAAATGGGTAGAAACCAGCTCTTCAGCCCTGCCAGCGGCTGGGAGGAGGATGGAGCAGTGATGGGGATCAGTGCAGCACTCACAAATCCTGTGTGTGGAGAGAATCCTTGGGGCTGGAGGACGTGTGTCTTATGTGCAGGAAAATGGAGCTGGCCAGGGCATGATGTGTATCTTGTATTGTCTTTGAGGTAAAGAAGAGTACATATTTTCACTTGATGAACTCACGTTCTTCAGTGAAATGTAGGAAAGCAGTAACTTTACCCCCATTTTGGTTCCTGTCACATTTTGCTTTTAGACCCAACATAATTTTCTTGTTATCATCTTTTGCTTTTGGACTGTTCATAGCATCTTGGACTACTGCTATAAGATTCCTACCTGAGCATGGATCTGGCAGCATGGAGTATGTTTCTATAGCTCTGTATTTAAGGCGTTTGCTGTGATTTAGTCTACACAGTCTAAAAATCTACATGTTTGCTACCCAGTGACAAATTCAGAATGAGCTGCAGTCTTTTCTTTAGTCTATGTAGTGCAGCCAGGCACGGGCTACATCAGCAATTTAAATATTTGACTAAAATGCAATTTTTCAACAATTACTTGGACACAATCATTATCCAGAGATGCCAACTATAGTTTAATTGCCCAGCTCCCCTTAACTTACTGCAGTTCTTCATTAAAGAAACACTACAAAAGGAAGAAGGCCAATTCCTTTCACATAACTAAGGATTTTTAAATCAGAGCACTTTTTTTTTTTTAATAAAATATTTCATTTTCATGCTATCTTCTTGTACTGTAGATAGTTTCAGCCTCTGTGCTTGGATTAGTTGTTACAGGAGTTATTATAGAAAGCCTATTACAAAAAAAAAAAACAAAAACCTAAAACAAAACAAAACCACAACAAAAAAAACCCAAAAACCCAAACTAATATAAACACCACTGGCTATATTTTACCCTGCACCTGTCATTTAGAAAAGCTTTCCAGAGCGAGATTTATAAATTCCTATCAATGAAACACAGGACTTTTAACACTCTAGATTTTTCACATGCACTAAGATCACAAATCCACGTCTGTTTACTGCAGTAAGTAGATGTGCAAACTGTTTCTCAGGCAGAAGAGCTAATTTTGCAGCCTTTATTTTGAGGGAAAATATTTCCGAGAGAAATGTCTCTCTTTATGTGCCCACAAACATGGTCTTCATCTTGTGGCACCGAGCCTTTGAAGTTTGTACATTTCTACTTCAAAAGTGGCTGTTTTTTGTCAAACTTGTGCATAACTCAAAAACTTGAAGGAAAAATCAGCCTGGAATGGAAATGGCAAATGGGTTTTGAGAAATGCAGCTGGGGACGTTAGAAAAATGTAGACAAGGATGTTATGGATTAAAAATAAAAAAAAAAAAATACTGACCAATAATTGGGTGTTATGATAAGAAAACTTTTAAGTTGAATGAGACTCTAGTTATTACTTCGTTTATTATTAAACACTTTAATTATAGTTAGCTATGAAATTAATCTAGCATTTGAATACCTTACCAGTGCTAATGAATTAATTCACACCATACCTGATGATATAGGGATGTACTATATTTTTCAAGGGAGGAACTGTTCTATAAATTGACATCAAGGAAAGAGGTTGTGGGAGGACTGGTCTGGTGCCTTAACTGCTTTTCACATACACACTGACATCCCTTTTTCAGGCTTCTTATTGCCTGTCTCCAAAATCCAAGGAAATAACACTCACAGCATCTTCCAGAGAAGGAATTTCAAATTACACTTCCACAGTCCTTGATGAAGCACCATTTATGTGGTTTAGAGACTCACGGAGAAATGGGCAAATGGACAGCTCCACATGATGTCCCAGAGTGCTAAATTTCACTCAGGTTTAACCAAAGGATGTGTAAAAAATCATGTGGCTACACATCTGAGGCAGATCAAGAGTGCAAGGTGCTCATTTCAATAGAGAGCCTCACAAACATTTGCAAAGAGTTGCTTTTGCCCTCTGTTCACCTCATGTTCCTGGATTTTGAGGGAGCATTGCTGGAAGTACAATTCCATGCAGCTTTGAGGGCTTTATTTGGCTACTTGCCTTAATTAGAACCAGTTGTACTGAAAAAAAAGCCAGTTCCCTCACCGAGAACCACAGAATTGCAAATTTATACAGGGGGTGTTGTAAATATACACAGGAGGGTTGGACTAGATGACCTTTAAAGGTCCCTTTCAACCCTAAACATTCTATGATTCTATACCCTGGAAAATGATCTCATTTTAAAAGATGGAAGAAAATTGAGGAATCTGCCCAAGTTTGCTAAAGGTGGCACAGTTCCCCTACAGCCTCCCATTCCTGTTCCTCAAGAAAGCAGTGGCATCCTGGAGGGGACCTGGGCATCTTCATGCATTAGCACCTGTCCCCAGCATATAGGATATCTTGGGTTATAGGACTTAATAGCTTTGGGAGTTTTCTCCTTTTGCTGAAATATTTTCTTCTTCCTTTTATACACTGACATCACCGATGTCCTTAGGATGAGAATGGAAAACAGACAGGCTGCTGGTTTCCCAGGGAATATGGCAGCAGTGGCTGTGGAAGTAGCACTGGATACATCCTTCACTTAGAGCCAGTTTTTGCCTCTGTGTGTGGTTTGGGAGAGGGAAGGATTCTAAATTTATTCAAACCAACAAAAATATTGCAACATGGATCAAATACTTTCAAGTGTTTGTCCCAAAGGAACATTTATAAATCCATCAAATGTCAGTTTGTACTTTAATTATTCTGTGTTTCCTTTATCTTATGGCAAAAGCAATTTTTATTCTTGCAGTTCCTTTTTTAATTTTCCTTTAAGGCAGCAAACCCTCCATGCTGAGTCCTTATAAAGGCCTTAAACCACCTGGGAATGGCTCTCACTCCACAAATCCTCCTCCTGTGATTTCCCTAAGTGGTCACCTGGCTGATAGCTGGGATTTCCCTTTTCTCTGAAGCACCGAAGACAAGCTTTTAGCTTGAACTTTGTCCCAGAGTGACTCTAGTTATGATATTTCTTAGAAAACTCATCCAGTACCAACCCATTTATCTGCTCTAGACTCAGGCTTCCAACTTTTCCTTCTCTTGAGCTGATGCAGAAGGAAGTTGTCCAGCTGATGGAAAAGTCGGTGTGTTAATCCTAAATCCTTTGGTTGGGTTTTGAGCACCTTATGTACAGAGCTGGGTGGATAATGCATTTTCCTTTTGGTGACTGAAGCAGAAAACAGTCAGGATAAAAGTGGACTATATAAAATGAAAATAGATTTTTTTTTTTCCCTGCAGATTTTACAGATAAATTTAAAATCCTTGGAAATGTTATTCTGAATCAACTGCAGACATTGTGTTTGGCTGATGAAAAATATTTTATTTTTAGGCTATTTAATTCCTTTACTTTTTTTTTTTAAGTTTATTTTGAAATGAAAAAAAAAAACCAACAATCAATTAAATTAAGACTTTTTTGTTTTCTGAATTTCACCCACACTCCCAAATAATTTTGGATGGCAGGAAACTCAGATTTTCAAGGAACTTACTATCTACCAAGAAATAAAATGATAGCTTAGTTCTCCCCACATGCTGTGACATCCCTTAATTCCTTAATTGCTTTAATATGAGCAGGTTTGTGTTGTGTTTATACTAATTTAAAAAAAAAATGTCCACTATTGTACAAGTCTGTTGTGCCTGTTTCACTAGTGGGAAATGGGTGAAGAAGGGAGGGAGTAGGTGTGTGGAAAACACCGTATCCTCTGTTCAGAACATGTCTTTGATGCTGGCACCCAGCAGCATCGATCCCAGCGCTCTATAAATCACCACCACTTGCAGTTGCATTGCTGACAGGGCAAGAAAGGAGACATTTACCTTCCCAACATGATCAGGAAAAGCTTTTGTGAAAACAAAAAGAATTGGAAAATCTTTTGATTAATGAGATATTCATAAAAATGCAACTATGTTAAAGTATCAGGGAGGTTTTTTGCTAATGCAGCGTTCTGAGAGACAGCCTTAAATTCACAGGCCATCCATTCTGGTTGTCTTTCTGCATGGGGGTGAGCTGTGGCTTGTAGGGCACTTTGGGCAAAGGGAAATACACTCATTTGCCCATAACACAATGCACAGAGGAGCACCAGCAAGAGGAGATAGCAGCAGCGGGGTTTGGTATAGAGATTTATATACCCTCAAAGGCAAGTGTCTAAAGCAAACGTAACTGAGACAAAGACAGAGCAACCCAGACAGTCCATAAGCAGCTTCCCCACGTGACAAACCCAGGGGCAACTCCGATGCGACCGGTGCGGGCGCCTGTTCTGCTTGCCAGAGAGCCAGATGCTGCTGCTTGGAAGAACCTTGGTCCACAGCTTGCTGCTGGGCTCCTGTGATTGCTGTCCAAAGAGCAGCGGTGTGGCGTGCTGTGATGACTGGGATCCCAGCATCCCACTACAATTTCTCCCCCCCACGAGAATGTATTTTTAAATCAAAGATGTAAAAAGAAAATAATTAAAAATCAAATACAGATTTTTTTTTTTACCTTCCCTTGATGTAATTAAACATCTTAAAAGCAGAATAAAAAAACATTCCAACGGAGTGAAGAAATATTACAAAATTGTGCAAGTGGGAATCTCCCCCTCCACAAATCCCAAATCTCTGGGTTTATTCCTCTGATGGCTGAATATCGAGATGAAACAAATCTTTTCCTTCTGATGACAGTAGTTAGGGCATGACAAGCATATTGGTTAATTAACCAGTTAATGTAATAAACTCATCCTCAGATTGTAATGGCTCTAACGAACGAGCGTGAGCCTCTGCTGATCAAACACTACTCCCTTCAGTGGAACTATACTGATTTTTCCAGAGAATATTTTCAGTATTTTAACTTGCTGGAAAACATTTTGAGAATAGTTTGACCTTGCATGTCTGTAACTAGAAAGCTCTGATTTTAGTTAATGTGAAGTGACTTCTTGGCACCGTAGGGATTACGGATGAGGTCAGGTAATGCAAAGTGGAGTTGAAGAGTAAATATAACAATTCTCTCATAGCAGAACTCTAGCTCCTTTTTGAAAGGATTTCATTAGGCTTTTTTGGTCTGATTTTGCAGCAGATGTGGAGTAGAGCTGCTCCTTGGAGTACACAGTCCAGACAGGTGGATCAGACTCAAGGTGCCCGTGATTGCTCATCCATGGCCTCCCACGCTGCTTTTACACACTACAGAGAGCTTGGCTACTCCTGTGACTAACACATTTTCATTTGCTCAGTCCTGGGTTTATTTTTAAATTGAGCTGTATTTTTTGGGCACTTGGATAAAGGGAAGGAAGGAAAAAAAGAAGCCAAGACTGTTTATGAGGGAGACAAGCTTAATTCCATTTAAAACCATTTGCAACACAGAATTGAAACGAAAGCACGACATAAAGAGAAATTAAAGCATTCATTAGATTTTGCTGTTGTTGGGCTGCTACCTACACACTCAGTCCAGCAGCTTTCTAAGCAATCAAGTGGTGCCATGTTGCCTGTTTTTAAATAAAACCCAAGATCCTCCTCCTTCATTATGCCCACTGGATTTTCTCCCTGTCATTGTTCAGCTCTTAACAGTGCCTTTTGAAGTGCTGAACTCATTGTGAAAAAGGCCAATGCTGAGCTCTACCTGTTGCCTATCTCCACGTCGTAGCCTAAGAGAAAAAAAAAGGAAGGACAATACAGCTCCAGCTGGGGTGGGTTCATTTGTCCCAAAGAGTCTTCAAATGAAAGAAAGTGGTGAAACTTCCAGTGTTTTCAGCTGGAACAAGTGTTGAGGTAGCTGTAAGAGAAGGCAGGGCTCACTTTTCAACTCTCTCTGCTTTGTAGGCACTTTGAGTGTTAATTGTCAGTGCTAATTGACTTCTTTGGTGCTCCAAAGTCTGTTCCCTGGGATGTGATTTTTTTTGGGTGTCCTAAGACAGGCTGGACTGACCCAAGGGAGTAATTGCCTGAGGTTTCCTGGGATATTAGATGTTAAGGAGTATTGGACCTAACTATGGGATGTTGCATGGTGTTTTCTTATCCCAGCTGTGTTGGTGACCCCACAGCAGGTCCAGGCATCCATGAAAACAAAGAAGGTAGGACAAGAACTGTGGTTTGTCCTGTGCAGTCAGTGAATTTCCTGGATGACCTTTATTAGACAAGCTGGAGGTCTCTGGGCAAGTAAAAGATGTTTCTGTCCACAAGATGCCCTAGAGAGTCTGTTAACACCATCCCTGCTATGACTGTTAGAAAGACAGTAATAGGACAGGAGGTCCCTGGAGGGGTAGTGGCCTTGCATCAGTGTATAGCTCTAGATCAGCCAGGGCTTGTTTAATCCAAAAGTTTAGGATTTTCTGCACTGGCAATTCATTGCATTTGTGGATTAGTAACTACTTCTGCAATAGTCAAAGAACCATAGAAAACTTTGGGTTTAGGAGATGTTCAAGATCATTAGGTCCAATCATTAACCCAGCACTGCCAGGTCACCACTAAACCATGTCCCCCAGCACCACAGCTCCATGGCTTTTAAATACGTCCAGGGATGGGGACTCCACTACTGCCCTGGGAAGCCTGGGACAGTGTTTGACAAACTTTTCTGTGAACAGTTTTTTCCTAATATTCAACCTAAACCTCCCCTGCCATATCTGAGAAGCCAAACTAACTGCAAGGAGCAGGAGCTATAGGGAGATACTGATGGCATTTTACACTACACTGACCAAGTCCGTTAGGTGGGATTCTGATTGTATCTCTTCCAGCTAAAGTGTCTGGTGGGGTGTTCATTCAGCCTGGTGCCAGCATGAGTTTCTATTGTAGCATCTACCAACTCTACACATTTTCTGGTTTTATGGTGCAGTATTACATCAACATCTTTTTAATTTATATTTTTGTGGTTGCATTTCAATAGCTCTTACTCATAGCCAGTGCAAAAACATAAAAAATGGGAGCTGTGACCTGAAGGGATGAAGGAGAGGTGCAAACACCAATGTTGCACAAGACACAGATTATTCAGTCATATTTATTTATGATTCAGATGTGGAGTAAGAGGATCACATTTAAAAGGAAATAGTTTGTGCTTTTAATAAGACCCTTCACTTACAGCTGTTCTAATATAACCTTTGCATTACCCACTGCATTTTCCTTATAGTATCTTGGTGTTATGGTCTGCTGACTCACAGACATGTATCTTCTTCATTACTTAAAAAAAATTGATTGCTTTATAGCAGTCTCTCTATGTATCCAAAACAAATGCTATTTCCTTTTGCTTTTGTATTATTATTTTTTTAAATATATAATACAAAAACATTGCTGTTATTCGTTTAATATGGAGAGCCTCTTAAAATGGTCCAAGCGTCATCTGCTTTATTAGTGCCTGCTTGATAAAGCTTCCACGTTCTGCAGTCAGTTTGCTTCTGAGGATGCTAAGACTTTACAATATGCACTGAGATTTTGATAAAATCTCATCAAAGGCTGCTAAAAGATCTCCTTTATCTATTTTGATTGGCTTGATTACATTGATTAATGAAACACTGGAGGATTTTATGTGATGGGATTAAATAATGCAATTAGTTTTAATATTTTTTTTTTCCTAAAGAATAGAATTAGGTAGGAACAAAAGGGAAAAAAGAGAGCAACGTTCTCTGTACAGTGTTCATGATAAGTCATAAATCTTTGCTTTACCCCTTGGAATGGTGGCATTTTACAGACTTCAGATGCAGAAATGCTCAGGAGGAAATATAAGTGCAGAAGTTAATACTGGGGTGAATCTTAGCTCTACAGTATTTTACAGACTGTCACTCACGCCAATGCTAGGAAGGAGTCTTGTTGACACCCTGAAGGCAGGTCACTGTTTTGACCACCTTCTTGTTCATCTCTGGTTGTTTACTGAAGAAGGGGGTTTCTGAATGAGAAGAAAACATACATAATTTTGGTGGGTTAAGTATATTTGAGAACTTGCAGCAAAAGTCTGCAGTACTATGAGAGATGGTAGCTCCTTGGCCATGCTAAAGTTTGCATAGACACACTTGGGAGTCTGTAGGCAAACTCCTCCACTGAAAGCAATGGACTTGCAATAGCTTCACCACCTAAGGATTTCCCCCCATTCCCTCCACCCAGTACACCTGGTGTGTCTGTGGTCCAAGAAGAGAGATTTATAGAAATAAAAAAAATAAAATTAGTATAGTCATTGTCCCAACTACTGCAAGCTAATGGGAAACAGGTTCACAACCAGTTTTAAGAGGAGACAAAAGAGACTAGAGAAGAGAAAATTATATTTCTTCTACTGAACATTTTTTAGTTTGTGCTCAATTTATAAGTTTACAAACTGCCACCTCTCCTAGGACACATGCAGGGATCTCCATGCTTCCTGTGAGGACTTTCATCCCACATAGGTCTTATGAGAGGTAGTGGAGTGTCCAACTTGCGCCTTTACCTTCTACTTCAGAATCACAGCTGCTGAATTCTGTTCCTGGGTCTGCCCTGGACTCTCTGGTCAGTCCTGAGCAATTTCTTGAGACCTGGACTAGGGTACCATGAATACTCATACCTATGATGAACATAGCTGCATGTTATCAAGATGTGAGAAACAATTCAGCTTTATGTTATTCATGACAGCCAGTCCTTAGTTTCCAGGGCAATGAATTAAAAAACCCCATCCTTATAGTAGGCTGACTGAATATAGTCCCCAGCTCCTCTGCATTCACTGTGTTGGAAGTTTGAGATCTCACTTGGGCTACAGGGTCCAGCTCTGGAAGCCTCAGCACAGCAGAGACAGGGACCTGTTGGAGCGGGGCCAGAGGAGCCCCAGCAATGCTGGGAGGGCTGGAACCCTTCTGCTGGGAGAGTTGGGGGTGTTCAGCCTGGGGAAGAGAAGGCTCCAGGGAGACCATCTGGTGGCCTTTCAGGACTTGAAAGGGCCTGTCAGAAAGATGGGAACAATCTTTTGAGCAGGGCCTGTTGTGGCAGGACAAGGGGTGATGATTTTAAGCTAAAAGAGGGGAGATTCAGGCTAGATAGAAGGAAAAAAATTTTTCTGCTGAGGGTGGTGAAACAATGGCCTGGGTTTTGTCCTTTCCAACACAAAACATTCTACGATTCCGTGACTCTAAGTCAAGACCTGGTCTGAATTGCTTATTGTTTTAATGAACTTAAATGCTGCTGCAGGTGATTAGGTCAACCCTAAGCTCTAGTATAGGAGGTCTAAATAGGACTCCCCTTTTCTTTGTTCTTCATTTGCCTCAGCTATACAGTAGCTAGGCTGATGTTCTCATGCTGTTTGGGGGTTCAGTGATGTCTAACTGCCATTTGTAATGCATCCTGGAGGTCTTGCAAGGAAGGGGTAGTACAAATGCCAGTGTCATTGCCAGAGTTTGAGGTCTTCCAGGCATTTCCTACACCTAGAATATCAATTCTAATTACCATTTATTTTTCTTCTCATCTAGGTATATCTCTATATCTTGTTTACTGTCACTCTGCACTAAGCTGTTACTTCAAAGCATTTGCCTTGAATAATCACAATCAGTAAACTGCATAACAGCTTTGTTAAATACACTGCCTCTTCCCTTATAGTATCATTCCTGGGAAGAAAAGACAAGCAGAAGCTGTGCATTTTGCATCCAGATCTGATTTCAGAGATAGCAGGCAGCTGAAGTATGTACACTCAGGGTTTAGAGAGGTTTGGGACTGCATTTTTTTATTTAGGATCAGCTTTGCTAGGACACAAGTCTTCAATGAATCAGTGCCTTTGGCAGAGCTTACTGCCACTGGAGGAAACTCATCTTTGCAATATTGGGCACTAGGTGATGTATGCACCTGTGATAAATGCTGGGAAAAGACCTTGGTCTTTGCCCTGGTTGCCTGGAATGCATCAGAAGCTCTCAGTTCAATTCCTTAACTCTGCTTGTTTCTCTGTTCATCTTCGCGGCTCATTTTTGTACTTCTCCATGCAGTGGGTCATGGAGAAGTTGCATCATCCATGTGCTCCATGGTTGGATCCATGACTCAGATAGTTGCAAGAATGAGCATGCTGGTTGGACCCTTTTAAAACCCCTTTTTAACAGCTTTTCTTTTCCATTTCGTAGGCTGAACCTGGCTGCTTTAGCAGGGAAGGCATGAAATCTTGGATTTTCTCCTGGCATTGCTTGTGGATACTTGTGTGGCCCTGGGTACATTGCCATTCTACCTTTTGTGGTTTTTGATTTGCCACAGTTAAAACTCTCCATAGTATAGTGTGTCTCCTACATTGTTTTTGCATCATACCCAACCCAGTGGGGTCCTGATCTAATTGGAAGGTTTTATTTATTTTTTTTTTTAATTACCTATCAGTACACTATGCATCAATTCTATTTACTCTTCTACTGCTAGTAGCCCAAGCATGAGTATGAATCAAAGCTCAGACTGCTTGCTGAAAGAAACTAGTTCTCCTGTTGAAACAAGTATCTAGATGATCTGTTTTGAAGGAAATGTTGGGCCTTTGTTGGAAGGGCTGGTAGCACGGAGCTGAGATTGAATGTAGGGTGTGCAGAGTAGCAAGAAAAGAACATCCATGTGTAGTGTGCACTGGACAGAAATAAACCTCAAGGTCTCCCTTTGCTCACTGCTGTGGGACTGGGGAAGAAAAGAAACACAACTCAGGTGGAGAGTGAATGCCTTAAAGAGGTTCCCACCCCATACTGAAGTCATGGTCCCTGTCTGCACACCAGCCTTCTCCACAGGTCCTACTGCGGGCTTATGCTTGGGCCAAATGCTGCTACCAGTAGTGGGGTGAAAATTAGTGGTTTGTTTTTTTTTTTTTTCTTTTTTCCACGACAGGAAGTTCTCTTAGCCTCTGAAAAATTGCCTCTGTATTGTAAAAAACGTGAGTTGCAGACTGCTAGAACAGGCTGAGATCAGACTGTGTAACTGCTGTCCCTTTAGGGCTGTCAAGGAAGTAAAATATTCATCCCCTGAGGCTTTGCCATGGAGCAAACATATTAACTAACAAAAATAAATCATATTCTTTCTAATAAAATAGTAAATTGCTTGTTTCTTCTAACAAATATAAGAAATGGAGGTTTAATCAAGGAAAACAAGATGTTACATCAGACCACAAGTTATTCTTGGCTAGAAGTCTCCTAATATGCTTGAATAATTCTGGTAATAGTAAGACAGACATCCGGGAGGGTAGGTCTTATACTGATTTGGAGTGACAGGATTTGAGGATGCAAAGAAGTAGACAAATTACCTTTGAAAAATTATAATTTATGAAAGTTTTGCTAATGTGTCATCTTAAAGCCTGAGACAGATATGTTTCAGGTTTCTGCTCTATTTATTTGTTTGTTTGGAAAAGCAGATATGGCAATAAACTGGTAAATAAACAAAGTAGAGATGGGACTTACCCTGGCTGGAAGTTCTCCTGGCGATTCCTGTCTAGGAGAGCTATTTCCCTCCTTCCATGTATCAGTGCTTCACATTTTCATCACCACACAGAATTTCTTTTACCCAGGCATATAAACATGGACTCTCAGATTGATAATTGGCACATATAGACACAAACTCCCTCTCTCTTTCCCTCCCCCCAAGCCAAAATCCCTGTGTCTTCTCCCTGCCAAACCCTTCATTGTCTCAACCTATTACTCAAACAGACTGCAGACCCTCCACCCAAGTTTTCATTAATAACATTGCAAATCTTTGGAACAAATCCAGAGCCAGTTTGAAGATAATAGGAACACTGAGTACTAAATAACACACTGACAGAAGACATGACACCATGCTGACAGAAGACATGTGTGCATGACTTTTATAGTAACCAGGGTAGTCAGTGTTTGGTAGTCAGAGGACAGTAAACTATTGAAAAAAAAAAGGCAATTTTTAGTATCTCATGACTTTAGCAGATCATGTGTATTACAGGAGAGAGTTGGTGTCCTTTGCAAATGGCCCCCTGTATAAAGAGGCTGGAGATGATTCTTCTGGATATTTGATATCCAGATATGGAGTCATGAGTTGATTCTTGGTATACATGTTAGATAAGAATTTCTACTAAAAGGATCAGATCTGAGAGTTAACACTGAAAGTATGTAAAGGCAATCGATAGGTTTCAGAGTCATCTCATCATGGAAAGAAAGCAGGACTCTTTTGATCTCTTAAAGTCATTGAAATAATTGCTAGTCTTTAATATGTAGTCTATGTGGTCCTGCATGTCCCACTTCAGAGCCACAGAAAGCTATCTAGGCTGTCTTTCAATGTGTTAGCCCAACTGTAATTTCAAGTTCAATTAATTGCCCTGGATGGAGAGAAGAGAAAAAAAAAAAAAAAAAAAAGAGACTTATCCATAATGTATTCTGCATTCTGTGTTTCAACTCAGAATCCCTCAAGGGGAGCATAAGACTTTAGACCAAGCCCTTCACAAAGCTGATGTATTTTAGGTACCTTCATCCTGCACTCAGAAGGAATTCAGCTGGAGGCAGTGGTAGATCACAGCTTGAGGTCACATTCTTGAATTATGGCTATGCCTTCACAGGTAGAAGTTATACAAAGGGAAAAATGTGAAAAAATCTGAAAGTGATGAGCTCTCTGCCCTTCTTAGGAAAAGCTAGGAAACGTCCTAGCACTGTGGCCAGTCTTGAAGCTGGACATTGTAGAAATACTTGTCTAGGTCTGGGAAAGAGTCCTCGTCATCTTGCTAAAGCCAGACTAAATAAAGGGACTTGTTTCTAAACATCCTCAACTCCAAAACTCTTGCATCCTCCTTTAGAAAAGGTGCTTTGTGGTGTCAATGAGCTCATGGTACCAATTTGATTGAGATGGAGTGGGCCACACAAAAGGATCATGCACTGCTGGGCATCCCTTTGCTGAAGCTGTGGAGATGAGGAGGCTGAGTAATGAGCACACTTCACCATCTTGTGGAAGAGATTTATCTTTTATTGCTTGTACAGGATCAAGCACTTTCACTTCAACAGATTACTTCTGTTTGAAGTCTTAACCATAGACTGTAACGTTTAGATATAAACAGGGCATGGAAGGCAAAGCATAGAGCAATTAAATTATATATTATATATGCACACAATGGAACGAACCTAGCTCACAACCCATGTTAGCTGTGAATATCTCTTCCACTTCATGAGAGCGCTTGCCTTTATTTATCACTATTTTCTAGTGATATCAGAGGGGTCTGTGTGCACTCTCTGGAAGAGGATTGAATTCTGCTGCCTTTACTTAGGCAAAACCCCCAGTCAGGAACAAAGGCTCTGATGACAGTCAAGAAATGTCTCTATTCACAAGCACTCTTTACAGGTGATTGCTTATGTATTAGAGATGCAAATGATGGTTTTGTTTCAAATGAGGTAAATCTAAGATTAAACTCCCATCGAAGAGTAAATGCTCCCTTTACCTTTCATGTGTAGTAGCTTGAAAGAGCCTACACAACAATAAATTGCATTACAGAAGCTCCCACTGACACAACCATATGTTAGCAGTCTCTGTTTTGAAGGGTTACAGCTCAGTTGTAAGAATTTGCTGTGGGCTGAAATTTGGCAGTCTCTGCTCAGTAGTTAAGATTGGAAAACGGAGCTACAAATACGTACCAATTCCTCACAAGTCATCTCAAAAAGCGCAGAGGGGGGAAAAGCTGAAGCTTGTTGAATTGAAGTTTGATGCTTACACGACTAAGAGCTGCCACCAACACAATGAAATAAAAATGTGTGTAGTGGTAACACCCGGTCTGAGAGTCTCTTCCCTTTAGGAAAATGTTAAAAAATAAGCTGCAAAGCACAAGGAGGGAAGGAGCTGCCTTCTGGCACTGCGGCCTCAGCAGGTTGCAGCTCCTGAGGCTGTGGGAAGACAATGACCTGTGGTATTCAGGAACATGATCAGCTTGCAATGAGAGCCTGGCGAAAAGGGGGGGGTGAAGAGTGAAAGGCTGAAAGTTGAGGAGCAGACTGTGTGGTGGGGTGTTGGTCTTTTTTGTCTTTTTTTTTTAATGAATTTTATTTTTTTAAATTTAATTAAAAAAAATTTTTTTTTATTTTGTAAGTCCAGTCATGCTGCCTTCAC
>JANHGN010006851.1:108799-127688 GCA_024605025.1 Megaceryle maxima | reverse complement strand
ATTTCCACTTTTTGTCTGTGAGGAAAATGGAAAGACTTCCTATGGGGAGCAGGTCCCTCTTCTGCTCAATTGCACTGGGTAGCCACAGGAGAAAGAGGGATGGGGCAGAAATTTGTAATGAGTTAAACAATATGAAGCTGCTTAAAAAGAGAGAGGAGTGTTAACATCTGTCTTTGGTGCATTTCTCACAGAATCATAGAATCAAGGAATACAACTCAAGGATCATCTGGTCCAAGCTTTCTTGGCAAAAGCACGGTCTAGATAAGATGGCCCAACATCCTGTCCAGCTGAACCTTAAAATTGTCCAATGCTGGGGACTCCACCACTTCCCTGGGAGATGATTCCAATAGCTGATTGTTCTCATTGTGAAAAATTTTACTTTTCTGTCTAATTGGAATCTCCCCAGGAGTAAGTTGTCCCCATTATGCCTCATCTTTTCCACGTGACTCCTTGTAAAAGAAAAAAAAAAAATTCATTATGTTTTTTCAGTGTTTGTTTAAGTGACTGAGTGTTGCTGATTTGAGATGAAGAGAGTTCAGCCCCTTCCCCAGAAGGAACTGGGCTCCACTGGAGGTGATGAATGTTCACATCTATGTACTGGGGATCTGTACCTTCCTTTAGTCTAGCTGGATGCTCTTATGAAATCATGGCAGATGGGGTTTGGAGGGAGGTCAGGGTGTGTCTGGTCTACCCTGCTGCTGGATCAGTTTTGAATCTAATCAGTATTGTGGCCCGTAGTGTTCTGTGGATTTTCTACAAAACTCCAATTCATCACTGCCACCCTAATGGTGATTGACAAAACTCAATGACCATATGGGAAGAAATGTAAATCATACTGGTTTTGGTGGATAGGCAAATGTAGGAATGTGCTGTTTGAAGAGAGTCAATTTGACCGATTTGTTCTTTAGTTTGTGAGAGTGACTTTTAAAGGTGGGTGAACCTCAGCAGGTTCCAGCCTGGAATTAGAGGAGGGATTGAATTAGGGCTGTCAGTCTAGGCTTGTCCTGCCTGCTTAAATTGACTGAGATCACACATCTGTGTGAACTGCCTCTTGTATGAGAACATGGAACTCTCTTCCTTGGTCTTATTTCTGCTTTTGGTCCTCAAAATCTGACTGGCTGGTGCCATTTGGATCTTACTGTCTGGAAGAGAAGATTAAAAAAAAAACCCATGAAACTTCAGGCATGTAACCAAGGCAGCAAATTTCTGTATGTAGGGGCCCAATAGTCCACTTCAGATCAGGAACTGGAGAAAGGTGTCACTAAAATGTGTTTCAGGCCCTGGATAGGCTGAATGTCCAACATCCTTCTTCCTTTCTGTTGACTTCCCAGAGGATGCAGAGAGACACTTAAGTGTTCTTGGACAACTAAAACTGGGTCAGATGGGTCAAATCATGAGCAAATTGTCTGAATCCATCTGGGAAGGCTGTACACACACGAGCTGAACCTTTTGTGGCTGCCTTTACCACAAAACCACCCTTTCTCTGTTTCTCTGCTGAGCAGTCTCCTGAGTTACTTTACAGGGAGGATCTAACATGTTGTATGAAAAGTAAAGAAATTAAATAGCAAATGTTCCACTTGACCAAAAGGTCAAAGTCTCTGCGATTAAAATGCCTTGTTATTTTAAGATCAGGGAATGTCACATAACCATTATATATAAATGGCAAGGTTTCTGTGAGCGCTGGCTGCTGAAGAGCATTGCTAACGCTGTCCTTGGGGGTGCCAGATGAGTCTGCCTTCCCAAAGCACTTCCCACGTCCTAAACACACAGCTGCATGGCAAGGAAACCCTTGCAGATGGGGAGATGAAATGTTCTTTTTCTTTCCAGTTCTTGCATGCAATGTTGTACTTCTTGCACCGCTGTTCTTCAAGTCTGCTTCTGCTGTTTTCTCTTGTTATTCGCTCTAAATTGGGAGTTGGACTAAGTGACCTTTAAAACTCCCAGTCCAAAACGTTCTGTGAGTCTACAAAATTAAAAAGGCAACACTGAAACTGATGTAAAATATATTGACTTTAAAATGCAAATTTTTTCCCTGAAAATACCCTACTTCTTGGCAAGTGGGTGATGAGTAGATGGGGCAAACCCAGCAAGGCTGGCTTGGGCTGGACTTTTCAGATCTGCCGAGTAGAGAGCGAAATGGTTCTGACTCACACAGTCAGACACCTGGGACATGACTATGAGACAAATAAATCTCCACAGAAAGCTGGGATGATACACTTGGGTTTTGCTTCTGTCTTTCCAGATATGGTGGTACAGACCCCCCTGCCCTGGGTCATCAGATCAGGGAAATAACAGGATGGGGTGTCAGTGGATTAATTAAATATTTAATTTATTTGACAGTTTGCAAAATAACGTTGTTACAAGTGGATCGTGCTGATTTGGACATTAAGTAATGTTATATTTAGCTTTAAATGATGAAGTGCAGCACATTGATGGAGTGAGAATGAGAGAAGGTCAGGAAGGTCATTTACAGTTAGAATAAATACCTTGAAGTTCAGATAATTCATAATCCCAGTCCCAAAATGCTGCCTGTTATAGAAATGTATTGTAATAAAAATACTGACCTGAAATAAACTCTTTGAATTAGCTGTTTTTTTTCAAGTGTGCCAGACAGAGCTGGAAATTCTGGGAGGATAAGGTCTGAAGTCCCAACAAAACAGCCTCTCTCTGCTGGCATCCCCTAACACGCTCTGGGATGTCTTCTTTTAATGATAAAATGCTTCTTTTTCAATTCTACATGCATTTCTTCTCCAATGGATTCTTGAAATTGAACTTAATCTTCTGCTGTGAAGAAGATATCAGAAGGGTCAAAGGAAAGAAGAGAAAAATTATACTTTCACATGCACTATTTTTGGATATGAATAAACATGTACAAAGCTTTATAGCCTGGACAGAATAGAGCTGTGAGGAGATGCTGAACTCTCCTTCATTCTCTCCACATTCCCATCCCATGACTTATTTTCCCTTCTGCTTAGTGGGAAGAGATGTAAAAAGAGCAATTTGTCCTTTGCATGCTGTTTTGAGAGTTGAGGGAGTGTCTTGACTCGCTCATGAAATTATGAATTATAGATTCATTGAGCAATAGGGCTGGAAGATACCTCAGAGACCTCCGGTGCTGGAAATTGCACCGTCTCACCAGATAATCTGTTCCAGTGTGTCACCGTCCATCTGTTAGAGCAGAGGATCACAGCATCAGCCTTTGCCTTGGGCCTCCAGTCCTAGGTGGGCTAGGACTGCTCTCTGCTGAGCAGGAGATTGGTGAACTTGCTTTGCTCCTTGCACGCAGATTATTTGCCTTTTGGCTTTTGCACAGTGCAGAGACTTCTGACCAAACTCCAGGTATTCACAACCTACAGGAACAGCATACAGAAAGTCTATTGGAGAGGTCTGCTCCTCTCAGTGGTGCTTAGGAGATGTGGATGAATTGCCTCAGTTGTCTTTGTCCTTGATATCTGAGATGTTGCTGCATTTGGAGACAGGACAGGGAACGTTGGGAACCATGCCCCATGTGCTGTGTCATCTGGTGGGGCAGAAGCTGAGGTGGGTCACATGAAATGCAGTAGTTGTGGTCTGGGCTTCTTGTTCTTTGGCTGTACCTCTTCATCTAAAGGTCCAAAGGATGCATAACTTGGGTCACGGATATCTATCTTCTTTTTGTAGTGTGAAAATGTATTTGCACCTCATGGTAGTTCCACAATGTGAATTTTCTACAGCTCCCCAAAAAAGAGCAGAGAATTTATTTTCCTTTACGTACTCCTATCCAAACACACAACGTTATTTCAACATGCAAGCCACAGATACGCCACAGATGCCTACTCACTGCACAGATTGTTTGCTATTTATCCATACACACACACATGCTATTTAACAGACTTTTTTTTTTTTATTATTTTATTTTAAGAGCAGCCGAAGAATCTTTTACTAACACAAATCTTATTTTCACATGTGGCTCTGTATAATGAATTTTTCAAAGATTTCCACACCTACTCTAAGTGAAATTATATCTTGAGGAAAGTGTAGCTTGATTGTTAATTCTGAACCATGTTGAAGCTCCTGCCTTCTCTGTTTTAATCTAAATTACTCTTTTGAATGTATTTTATATTAGAATTTGGAAACAGATGCAGATCTTTTATTTTTATTTGGTTTGGGTTGGTTTTGTTTTTTTGTTTTTTTTTTCTTTTACACACAGGGTTGAATGCACATATATTATTATGGCTCTCTTTTTGCCATTTACAAAGGAAATGTACACTCTGACAATATCGCGTGCACCAAATCAATGAAATATCCTGTGTTTTCTATTCATTAGGCCCCTAAAGCACTATGCGCAAATTCCCTCACTTTAATTACACACCTCAGGGATGTGCAGGCCAAAAAGGAGGCAGTCAGACAAAAAAGCCTGGTCTCTGCCAAAAGGAAGAAAAAAACCCAACTGGTAAACATTTATTTTCAGCGGGGAAATCTGCTATTAATTCATATAGTGACTTTCCCCAGCTGAAATAATGAGGAAAGCCAAGTGAACCAAATGTTCACAGTGAGCAAACATGAACAGTAGGAAATCAGCCCATCTTGTATTTACATGTTTATTCCATCAGCCTTTGAAGAACGTTTTCACAATCCTTTTTTTTTTTTTTTGTGTGTGTGTGTATGTGTGGAGTGTCAACGTTTACTCACACTCCTCCAAGGGGGTGGCTCGTTAGCAATGAAAGGCTTCAGCTCCCATACAGACACCCTGATTCAGTCAGTCCCATCTGGAAGGAGGATTGTTTAAAATGCTGAAATCTGTAGGGTGACTTCAAGTAGCTAAAAAGTCTTAGTGTGCCTGTCTGAGCTGCAGGAATGCTTGGTGATGCACTGGGCTGGTGGCTTCTGGAGGTGCTGGGGATGCAGGACTTTTCTCCTTACCTGTTCAAAATGCTTGTGCTTTGATACATATTCTCTGTTACTGCTATTGAGGATGGTCCAGCAAAGCTTATTGGCCTCCTTGGGAAAAGACTGAGACCAGACTTCACTACTAGCACAAAATGGGCCATATTTGCCAATGTATGAACTACAGACACAACGTGCTGCACCTCATGAATGCATCAGTTCGTTAATACTGACTGTACTGTAATTTTACAATAGATGTGCGTGATGGTTGCAGCCTACTACGAAAAAAGGAAAGAAAATTCCTTAATACTTGGACTATTGCTTTCTTAAGGCAGGGAAAGTCTTGTCTTTATTTGGGTTTGCTAATAAAATGGCTTCCTGACTTTGGTCCCTTCTGGAAACAGCGGTCTATTTTCAGTAGCATTTTGTAATATGTAATATATTTTGTATTCAGGCTATGCAGAAATCCCTCAAATCGGGAAGGAAGCCAGCTGTGTCTTCATTTTAAACTGCACTGATCCTGGTGGTTTTTGTTTTCACTGTGCTCTGGATGGAGCTCTGGGTGCTCTGCACCATGGGCACTGGAGGATCTGCAGGCTGATGTGGCCATTTATCCAGGGCAGGCAGGACAGCATTAGCACCCTTGAGTTTTGTATAAAAAGGGAAAGTCCAGAAATTTTCAGGATGTGTAACTAGTATTTTGAAAGATGGCAAAGAAACTTAGGCAATTTTCCTTTTATTTTTTTTTTTTTCCATCTGGGTGGGTAGGTTTGTACAATACAGCTGGTATTCAGGGAAGGTCTGTGCAAGTTCTCCTGAAAAAAACCCCTATGAACACCAGAGAATATTCTGGGAGACATAGCTCAGGAGACAGGTATCCATAGTTAAAGAAACTGAGTCAAAAATCTCTTACAAACACTAAAGCAGAAGTAAGTTTAACTATGGGTGAGGGTAAACAAATCTGTTCATGGATTAGTGCCTGTGAAGACCCTGAGTATCAATGTCGTTCTACTGAAGCAGCACATTTTAAAATGAAATTGTTGGATTTAAATGAAAATCGTCAGAGAAGGAAAATGTGCATCTGGGCAGAGATGTAGAACGGTAACAGTGTTTCTGGGCTGAAACTTCCTCATACCAGGGTTTGAGATGATAGCAGGTTTTTTTCTGATATCACTGGGAGGTTTTATCCGTTAACCCCAGAAAGTATAAGCTAACATCACTCCTTGAGTATTGCTTTCCCAGAATGGACATTAGCATCTACCAAAGCCCTCCCTAAATAAATTTTTAGCAGATACATCATTTTTGTTAGAGGTGAATATATGAATAAAATGTATGTGTGCTCTCTCTCCCTTTTTCCTATTCTATAAGAAGAAGCAATGCCCTATTAATTTTGACAGACAACTTGGCATTAGCCACTTTAAAATCCAACACGGGATAAAGTTATGCATTACTAGTCTTTCTACATTTTTTGTCAAGAGATGAGCATTTTGCCAGATTTTTTAATAATACGCCAAGAGCTTTGTCAGTCAGTTTGTTTAGCTCTGCGTGGTTATGCCAGTATTTTTCAGCCATCCTGCTGTGTGTGCCACTGCCCTTCACTGCTTTTCTAGCTCCTCCCCTGCAATTAGACAAAGTCAACATAGCAGTCAGGCTGAGCAGCCCCGAGGTACCTGCAGCTATCAACAGTCCAGATTCACAGTCCCGATGAACAAGCTTTGCTTATTCACTGCATCACTACCTCAATTAGGACTTTTTATTGTATCTCGGCTATTTATCGCAAACACAACAGATGGAACAGATAACGCTAAACACGTTTTAAGTCCTCACCTAAGAAGAAGGAGGGGGAAAATTATCCAGAAAGAAATAGGAGCAAATGCATAAGGCAGCTTGCAACCAGGAACCAGTTACCATGCCTACTGAAGCCTATACTAAAGAATGTGTTGGCTGACACACAGAACTCAATGAAAAGATGAAAAAAATGTGCAGGCAATACTAGTTTGGCAGGGATGGTGGGGAATCTGAGACAGAGCTGCTGGTATGGAAGGATCTCACTGCATGCAATTTGCAAACATGCCAATTCAATGGCATGTGATAGACACTAGATGGAATTTAAAGGTCTTAGGGTCTTATAGAGCTGGAATCACACAAGAAAACTGTGGGTATTAAAAATAGCAATCCTTTTCACCAAACCTTGTCTCTCAGATTTTAATTCAACACTCTTGAGAGAAAGCCCTGCCATCTCTTCCAGGCACGTTTGAAAATTTGCCTGGATGTACCTTAATTCTGCTGTATCTTTACATCCCAGTAAACTGATGAATTTCCAAAGAAATTCCCAAGGCTTCCTTTGTGTGTGTGTGTGTTGAAAGGGAACTGGCTGCCTAACAGGACTTATCGTGCAACTTTGGGCAGTTAACTTTTACGGGATTTCCCAATTCTTCTTGGGGGGTGGAAGGAATAGAGAGGCAGACTGGGGAAAGGAGGAGAAGAGTCTCTTGAAGGTTTAATTTTTGAGAGAGGTGGTACAGATGGTTGAGTCCAAGTGTTTCAGTACAAATCGACCCAAATAAAAATCTGTATAAATTCCTGTGTACCATCTGTAAAAGTCCTTTATGTTTTTGTGAAACTGCTCTTTCATTTTTTTTTTTTTTGTTTTTTGATATATTACTATTTTATGCCAGGTGATAGAGGTTTGAAAAGTTGGGACACTTGATTGAGACCTTGGAAAAGATTTCTAAGGAAAAGGAGCAGACTAGTCATTTCTCAGTGTCTACTCAGTGGCTTTTTTCTGTCCAGCCAAGATGTTGGCTTGGTCTAGGGCCAAGTCCCAATTTCACAGTTTGGATTTAGCAGCAATCTTTTTGAGAGTCATGGTGGTTGCAGGGGTTTGAGTCAGTCTGTTCCAGACTAAGAGACATAGCACTATTTTGGTTTGCACTGAATCTGAATTTGAAAAGTCACTTTTGCTTGGCTCTGACTTGGTCCATGCTCACCTGTATTAAAATTCAAGGGCAGGTCTTCATCTAGTGCATATTGATGTTCCTGCTCAACACAAACCACACCATTTCATATCAGCTCTCCTATCAGCCCTACTTGCACCACATGGTGGGGTGAACTGATGTGTCTCGGACCAGGAAGCCACTGCATCCTCACTGGACCCCTGCCATCATCATCAGTGCCCACCACCATCAGGCACTGCTACATTCAGAAGTGGCAGGGTTCAAAATAAAAAGAGGTGGCATAGCATTTTATGGGTGATAAGAACATGCACAAGTGTGAGAGCACTGAAAAGGTTGCACACTGGGTTTTTTGAGCTTTCTTCCCAGGTGTCTGTGCTCAGCTGTGATCAGAGAGAGTGTCTTTCCCTCTTACTGGGAGGTTTCTGCCATCCCCTCTGCACAGGGACCCACTTTCCATAGGAGGATGGCGAGTGTCCTCAGCATGGCCTTGCTGTAGTCTGTGACTAGGACATTCTGAGGATGTAGGAGATGTTCAGACTGAGAAGGAAAGGACAACCACATCCTTATGCTCCATAAACACCAAGATGTCCAGTTTATTTAAGCATCATGATGCCATCTTTTGAACCCAAATTTATGAACCTTTATTCACTTTCCCTTGGCTAGAAAAAGGGGCTATGATTCTCCGAGTCCAAGTGGGAGATATGGTGTCTCCTGGAGCCCAGAGGAGCATCTTGAGCCTCTCCTGACTGGCAGATATCCCCTCTTGGCTAGTGCTGACAACGCTCCATGCAATATCATGGCTATTTTGGATCCCATTTTGCTCTTCTTTTGCTATAGGCAGCCAAAATGCCTGATCTGGGCAGCAGATGCCGTCAGATGGCTGTGTTATGAACTGGTAGGCACAGATGCATATATTTTTGGAAGGACCACATCTTTTTATGGTTCTAGGCCTAATAGGATGAAATTGTCATATACTTCTCCTGGATGGGGAGAAGTGATGTTGTCTATGGGCCACTAATTACTTCAAGCCTTTTACATTGAGAGGTCCTTTGGAAAAGAAATACGCCTGTGTTAGCCTGGTGTTACTCCTTGGGAGAGTGATGCTCTATGGTGTGTGGGTAGATGGGGAGTCACAGATTTAAAAGCCAGAAGGACAACTGTACTTGTCTCATGTGCCTTGCTCTTTAATGCAGAAAATGTCTGTGGATTAATACATATTTGGATTGGAGAATCTCACTTGGAAAAGTATCCATTCTTGAGCTGGAAATCTCCAGCAGTGGAGATTCCACTGCAGCACTTGGTCATCCGCTCTGGTCATTAATTACTTCCCAGTTTACTCTTTATCTCACTGGGCAGATCCTACCCCAGATCCTAAGCCTGGAGGCACCTGTTAGCCTGGTGCCTCTGAGGTCCTTGAGCTATTCAGGGGTAATTTAGACAGGGTAAATAAGGCTCAGTGAGTTTAACTTCAGTTTTCAGGTACTGGATCTCATTATTTATCTTCCAATCAGGATTCCTGATGGTCTCACTTCTTCCTGTCACCTCCAGTACCACCTAGCCAAGGTGCTTCTAATGATGCATGATGTAAGAGCCATTTATAGGTGTATTAGAAGGACTGTGGAATTAGTTTAGCCATGTAAATAAGATTTAGGTTGTAGTTTTCTCCTTCAGCTGCTGGGGTTTGCAGGCATGAAGTTGGCTTGGGTGGCTTTGCACCCAGAGTGTAGACATGTCATGACTTCAATGTTGGTCTTTCTGATGATGACAGCAATGAGATGTGACAAACCTTGACACCTCAAGAAGAGGGGTAGCTAGGTGGTCAGGGATCTGGTCAAACATGTTATCCCAGTGTGCTAAGGGGTCTGTGGGACTGCTACCTCCAGCTGGAGAGCAGTGACCCAGCATAGTCCTTTACAGTGTTTGACTGTTTATAAGAGTGCCTCATCTTCTTTAGCTTATTAATTCTTCTACCATAGCCCACTGTTAGGTAGAAATTGCTTTCTTTTTTACAGATGGGGAATTCCCACCAGGGATGTTGCAGGCCATACACACACTATCTAATTTAAGCAGTTAACTTAAGCCCCCACTATAGTCATTGGGTAGAAGCAGAGACTTCCAGAGAAACTGAGAAGGAGTCCTTTCCCCAATTGCCAAGCAGCATCATATGCTCCTGTTTTAGGGATCAAATGTAAAGGATAATTCTTCCCCAGAAACAGCTGATTTTTCATAGACTCAGGACAGCGCTAGCACTGCCTAGACTGAAATATGTGCCATTTATTTTGTAGCATAATAGCTATGGTCAGTCTTCCTTTGGATTTATTTTCTGCTGGCTCCAGGAGTTTCTTCTGTGATTTGGATCAGGTTTTTTTTTTTTTTTTTTCAGCAGGGAAGTCTTCACTGAAATGTCTAAGTCATGGGATGGATCTGCTGATAATACAGAATATAAATCAAACGCAATACAACTTTTGCAGTCAATGTGTATTTGCCAAGTGTAGTCAATTTCAAAACAGTGGAATAATCTTCAAAGGAAAATACTGCAATTTGGATATGATATAGCCAGATAACTTTGCTAGAAAGAA
This sequence comes from Megaceryle maxima, assembly GCA_024605025.1. Lineage (NCBI taxonomy): Eukaryota > Metazoa > Chordata > Aves > Coraciiformes > Cerylidae > Megaceryle > Megaceryle maxima. Next base: position 117,286 of record JANHGN010006851.1, on the reverse strand, counting down.
GTTATCTATAACCATTGTCAAAAAGGAAGATTGTCTGATGTGGAGGCCTTCAGAGGTTTGAGCCCTTTCTCTGCTCGATGCAAGAGAGAGTGGTTAAAGGTGACACCAGCCTGGAGAGGCACCACGGCTACACTGAAGCAGGGGATCAGAATTGAGAAGGTCTTGGTGAGTTTAACTTGGAGCAGAGAGTCACAAAGGGAGGGAAGGATGCAGCAGTCAAACATGTACGAAGCTTCTGTGAGGGGGGGTGAGTCTATTTTCTGTGTCCAAGGGGTAGAAAGGGCATCAGATGCATCCTTGAGGTTCAGCTTAGAGGTTAAGCAACACATCCCATGAGCAGAGGCAGTGCAGTGCTGGGACAGACTGCCTGGAGGAGTCATGGCAGCTTTTAACTGCAAGTTAGAAAAACATCAGTCTGAAAAATACAGGTGATCTTGCCCTGGAGCAGAGGAATGGGCTAGGTGGCTTCTTGATGTAATTTCCAGCCTTGTTTTTCTGTAGGTTCATTGCACATTGCAAATTAACCTAGTTTGTAAATGTAACTGCACAGAAACCTACTTTGTCCATCCCTTACAGTGCACTCACCAGTATTACTAAGGGAAAGTAAACATATCTCTTCAAATTCAGCCTAATGTGCTTAAAAGCTGCAAAATTTCCTGCCCTGTGATGTCAGGAGTTGCCGGGCAGTGTTTGGGTGAAGGGGACAGAGGGTGTTGCACAGCATACATCTGTGCCTAGGCACAGCAGTTGGAGTTTGCAGGACTTTATTTCCTTTCTAGTCCACTTCTTGGCTAGCCAGAACCAGTCAGGTGAAGTCTGGCACCATTTTAATCAAGAAATTGTGGCATGAAAATAAAGATTTTTTCAGGTCCACTCAATGAAAAGCTTTGATAAAAAAGGGGTGTTTTGATACAAATCCACTTCTGTAGAAGTTCTTCACAGCAAACCACAAATACTAAAGGCAAAATGGTACCAATTTCCCTTCCCTTTCATGCAAGCCCTGATCCTACACCTGGGGATGCTGATGTGGAGAACCAACCCAGAGTGAGAGGTGTGAAGACACATGGCAGCGAACACACTACCAATACTGGGATCAGATTAGCTCTGGCTAGAAGGAAACCACCATGGGGTAGATATATCTGAGACCTTTTTAACAGCATGAAAGATAGCCCTATAGATTTATTTTTTTTTTTTGGTGCCAGGAAAGCGTATGAAGCCTCCCTTGTCCCACAGCTTTGATGTGCAGCACAGCAATGTGGTCTGTTCCTGCTTAGAAGCCTCCCAGGCCAGATGCAGCAACATCAGGTGCAAGGGGCTGTCAGCAGGAGGATGGTTGGGTTGCTGTTCTGATTAACTGCATAAAGAGTGGTCATCATGGCACATGGCTGGGAAGGGGAATGTTCTGTGGGAGTTTTGGGGCACGGTTGAAAGAGATAGAATCTTTGGTGGCCATCTTCTCATTACACCCAACTATTCACAGTGCCCCACACACGAATGTGCCTGTGCTGGCACAGTTCTGCAGGGCAGTGATGTGAACTGGGTTACGGAGATGATCTGGGAATAAATCTCACAGGAATGCTCAGGGTTTTGAGCTCAGATCCATAAAAAATCCCACATGCATTGGCACAAATGAATGGGGCAACACAGGAGGGAGGTCATGGGACTTCTTAAATTAGTATCACCAGACAACCGTAACTGTATCCCTGTGCTCAGGATTTGTGGCTTGACTGGCTTAACTGGTGAGTGTAGAGCCTGCCTGCTCAGTGGTATCTGCCACCAGATACCACGATCTGTGTGTCATGAAAGAAAATGTCCCTGTGTATGTAAATGTCCTTCCCTCTGACCACCTGGAGAATGTGCAGCCACAAACACCAGCTGAAGTAGGGAGGACCTTCAAAGTGCCTTCCTTGGTGAACCGAATGTGAACGATGTTATCAGCCTCAATAAGAGCAGTATCAGACCCAAAGCAACTGGCATTCAAAACAGTTGGAAAAAAAACCCCAACACATATGTGCTTTGGGGAGGGGGTGGTGTCAAGAGGACATCTTGAGTTAATTTCAGATTTGCTTTTAAGACTACAGCTGGGTAGAAACACTCCTTTGTCAGGAAACTGTACTTAAATTAACCTGCGATTGTACCAGCAGATGTAAAATGGAAGCAAATGTATTATACATCACTGTCTTGGACATTAGTTCTGAAACCGCCAGTGATCACACTCCACTTCAAAGAGACCCTCTACCAGGGGCTTGGCTGAGAAGATAAAGCCCTGGCTATTTACCTTCTGACCTTGGTTCAAGACTAAATTGAGAATCTAAATGAAAGTAGTTTGGTGGTCTCAGCTCAATCCCTGGTAGACAGTTGTCCGTATCACAAAAGCACCATCCCTAGTTTAACACAATTTGGCACGGCCAGTCTTCTGTGTTCAGGAGAGACCCTGGGCTAAATTAACACAGAGACTAAATTACATCTCATATGCCATCGTGGAGATGGCAGTCTTCGAAATGGTGCCTTAGAATAGCAGCCTGTGTGGACGCTCTCCAAACTGGCTTCTGGATAAAGAAATCTGTTTTCAGAGCTGCCACTTTCAAGCCTATTGCTTAAGCCAAAAATGAAAATAAAAGCAAATCACAGCACAGGCTTTTTAGGAACTCATACTTAGAACAAGGATGATGATCTTGGAGAGATTAAAATACACATTCTAAGCATTTACTAAATTAGCTGAAATTCTACAGATTATTTTCTCTTATTAAAACATCTCATAGGCCATGACCATAAATTGCAGCAATTAAAAGTATTTAAAAATTATTATTACTTATTAGAAAATCCAAAAGAAGAGAAACTGCCATACAAATGTTTGAGAAGGCATTTGATAAACATACATATTCATCATTTACTCGTATCTGTCTAATCGATCAAATAGATTCAGTGCCTGATACTGTAAACAGCTATAGGCATATTTAAATAGGAGCTATCGAAATGTTTACATTCAAACATACCTGTAAATATTGGCAGGACGTGATTATCCAGTGCAGGATAACATATGACAGATATCGTGATGTAGACAGCATGCCATAAATATACAATTTATAGCCCGCATGTAGGCGCTTTGTTATGAAAGGTGCAGAAGCTCTAAGTGGAAGCCCCACAAATCAATAACGAGTTCGCTACAACAAGCGAGAACGAAGCCTGAGTACAATGCAGGAAAACAATGTCATATTCTCAGTTATACTCTAATTGTGAAATGTCTTTCGAGCAAGCCGAGAGGACAGATGGTGTAGCGGTTTCCATGCTAGCCTCTGACTCCTGCTCACTTGCTGGCTCTTCCTTACTCTTTATGTCTGACTTTGGTCATGTTGCTTAGGCTGGATCTTAGTGTTTTTCAGGACTTCGGGGCAGTGAAGATCACTAAGTGTTGCTATTAGAGCGTCTGGATGAATATTGGAAGTAGTCTGACAATTATCCTTATAAATACCCTCTATGACTGTCAGCCTCAAAAAGCTTTATAAATGTTTCACTTACTTCTTATGGTGCTACTGGGAAGCCAGAGGTATCACCACACACACACACTATGTGTGGGGAAACTGAGGCACAAGGCTGTATTAGTTATTTTCAGAAAGTCACACATGGGGGAAGTGGCTCAGCAATTAAGTGTATTTTTAAATTATTATTATTCCTTATTAGGAAAAAAAAAAAACTTATTAGCAAATCTTTCCTTATCCCAGAAATACCATGGAAAAAGAAATCTTCAATGGTACAAGGACTGAGGCAGCTGGTGTACTTAAGCTGACAAGGTCAGGATCAGGATGTAAGAGGGGATATTGGTAAACTGCTGCAAATGAAAAAGTGATACAAATTCATCAGGCAGTGATAAAAAAAATGTGTTTTCTTAAATCAGGCCCTACACACAACACAAACCTTGTGTGCTCAGGTGCTGCAAACCCTTTCACCTGTGAGCAGCTTTTTTGCGCCAGGACTATTCAAAAGCTTTCTTGCCTCTCAAAAGCAAAAATTTTAGCCAGACTGGGAGCCCAGCTTGCAACAGAAGTGTTTTTCATGCTACTGGAGGAAAGACCTTGCTCCAAATCCCACCAAAGGTGGCAGGAGGGCTCCCATGCCAGGGCTTCTTGGAGCAGACCCTGCTTGGTAGAGAAGCATCACGTATTATATACCTAATTCTCAAAACTGGGTGGCTCCAATAGATCTGTGGGCCAGTGATGTGGTGGCAGAGGTATTTCTCATTGCACACCCAAGAACGATCAAATTGGTCACAAAATGTAATTTCTGTGTGTGGAGTTAACTTTGCGTAGCAGGACGGTAATGTGCGTGTTCAGAGGCAAGGTTTTTTGTTTTATTTTGCTAGAAAATGGTTCCAGTGCACCCCGCGCTGGTCCCCATATGCTGTTCTAGACTGGTCTGTCATAAAAATCCCCCCTCGTGCTCACAGAAACAGTGACCCCACAGAAACATATGCTCCCCAGACAGTCCCAGACTTTACGGCATAATAAATGCGTTTGGGGAGATGCTGTGCCCTGCTGCTTCTAAATGCCTCGGCTGGCTGGGAGGATGCTCAGCGCTGGGCAGGATTGGGCCTTTTTGTACACATGGCGCTTTCACTGACATCAGTGAGGGTTTGGAGCTTGAATCCAAAGACATACATGGGGCTGGCAGGAGGCCGGGGCAGGGGTCTAATCTCCCCTGACTGTGCATGTGAAACCGCTATTAATCTTAATGGGAGTGCCACACACTCATCAAGGGAAGAATAGATGAAAGGGAGAATCACAATAGATCATTAGATTAAGCAAATAAATATAAATGAATATTCGTTTGGCCTTTAAAAAATATTTTTGCTGATGATAATGCAAATATTAGGAACGTTCTTTCAAATCTAAAGCCCCCTCAGAACGTCTCCTTCCTTTGGTGAGTAAGTGAAGAGTAATAGTGAAATAACACTCGCCCATACACCTCTCTTGGGGTGTTCGAGATGACCCAGCTTGTGATAAGTGCTCCTAACATACCATGGAAATAAATCTGTTTTATTTCTTCCTGCATTCTGTATTTTAAAAATATGTCATTCCTTTTTATACCCTGCATATTTTTCCCTGCCCCATGGAAAAAGGATGATAGGATTCTTCCCCCAGTTTGTGTTATGGGAAAAATCTGAGCCCCGCAGAAGAAACAGTGCTGGAGAAGGAGGAGGAGGAGGCACAGGGAGGTCTGGATGTGCAGCAGCCGAGCGGTGCTCCTCCAAGGGGTTTTCATCCCTGCTCCTCACCACAAAACCAGCCAAAAATGGGAGGGGGGGCTCCTCTGACTGACCTTCATCATGGGGTAAACTGGGAATTTCCTCCCAGTTATCACTGGTCCTCTGGAATACAAAATGGGAGGGGGACACCTTTGCCTGTGCTTTGGCCTCTCTGAAATGACGTTAAGCACATAAATCAATACAAGAGGGTTCACAGCACCAAAGCATGGCCTGATCCTGCGTCTGGCTCTCTGGGATGGAGGCAGAAAGGAGCTGACTGCAGGCCTGGAGGGAATTGGGAATATTGTCCTGCGGGGACGTTGAATCTATTTGCTTCTAAATCCACCAAAGAAGAGCAGGTCTCATTTCAAACATTGATATCCAGAAAGCAGCATGCAGGTTTTATTAAATTTCCATGTCCTTAAAACTCAGCAGAAGGGTGGGAGCAGAAGTCCATTTCCAACCTTTCACACAAATGCACTGATATTAAGAAGTTAGCCACTATAGGCTGTATCATGCTACTATTTTTTTAAGCAAAAATCAATGAAGAACCCTGCCTAAAATCAATGGGATAATTTGCCACATTAGTATTGCTTTCAAGCTAACTCACAGCAGTCTAACAGAGCTTATTTTTGTTAAAGACAACAACATTTCTTTTGCCCAAGCGATGCTTATAAGTCTTGTCCTTTCTTCTCATGTTATGGCACAGGACAAATATGATCTTTACTGGCTCAGAGGAAAGAAATCTTGTGCAAAAATTTTAATGAATGAAAATGCTTTCCTGTGAGAAATGCTCTCCCATTAGGATCCTGTACGATGAAGTGCAATGACTCTGCTGTGAATAATTTTCGCCTGGTCTCTCATCTCTTCCAAATTATTTACTACGTGCAAAATCAGCCAGAATTCAGAAGAAATTGGGCTCTTCATGACGTAACGGGAGATGTGTGGGAACAAAAGGGCATTCCTTTATCCTTGCCTGCAACCCGAGCTCAGCGGCTTTGAAAGCTTCTCAAGTCTTCCACCAAACTCCTACCCCCTCTTTTCTTTTTTGCTTCTTTTATTATTTTTTGTTGTTGTTGTTTTTTTTTTTTTTTTCTCCCTTCTTCTGAAAAGTAATTAATATAATCTCATCAGTGGCCCTTACGCAACTGCTCACCTCAGCTTCTCTCTTAGGGTAAAAGCAGTCCTCCCGGGAAGCCAGCAGAGCCGCCCCAAACCACCACCGCTCCCTCTGCCCCGGGTACGGCTTTGGAAGATGTTTTTAAAGGCAGATCAAGTTGTAAATGGCAGGGATTTCTTCCAACGGCCCTTGTTGGGCTGGCAGACCCTGGATTTACGCCCGTCCTCACCGTCCTGCGTGGGGCTGGTTCTTGGCGGCTGCCCTGAATAGGGCTTTTGCAGGAGATGGGATTACTCACACGAGTAACAGCTTGCGGGGATTTGGCCTCCCCTTCCTGCTCGAAACGCATGATTTTTTTAAGCATAATTAATTAAAGTGGTGCTATAAGCAATGGCTATCCGGATGCGGCCTCCGGCACTTTTCACATTGCTTGGGTAAAATAATATGTCCCGGTTAATTTGAGGGGAGGGTTTGTGGCTGCTTTTAAGTGTCCCTATCAAGGGCTGAGAGCACTGGAAAAAAAAAAAAAAAAAAGGAGAGGTTGTGCAAGAAGAAATTCAGGTTTCCTGTAGACTCCTTTGGCCGGGGGAGGATGACGTGGGGAATTCCCTCACCTTTTGGTATGGCATTAAAGGACATGATAGGGAGCTGGTGTAATCCTTGTCAGTAAATGCAATAGTCAGCGAGGGAAATTGCCACAGTGCACACAGAAATTCAGCCTTCACTCACCATATGGAACAGCTGGGAAGAGTTTCAAAACTTTTCCTCCTCCTATTTCTTCGGTATTTTATTTTAATACATGCAGAAAACAAAAGAAATAAAACAACCTGACAATTTCGTGCGTTGTCTTGTGACTAAAAAAAAAAAAAAAAAGCCAAAAAAAAAAAAAAGCCTGTGAAGTATCACTGCTATGTTTTAGTCTAATGCTACTTCTATCTTTTATCCTTTTTAATTAGAAGGCAAATTCTCAGACCGCCAGGCCTAATCCCTACACAGTGGAACAAAGCCCAGCAAAGTCTTTGAACACTGCCCAGCCAGGCAGCACAAACCCTAGTAACTGTTGGCAGTAGGGCTAGGACTCTGACCCTCATCTTAGCCATTCTCTTCCAGCCCCTGATGCTCCCTGCCCTTCGAAACCTTGTCTGTTGTTCTTCTGTTTGGACTGAAAAGACAAAAGGGGAAACAATGTGGGAAACCTAGAGGATTGGCTAGGTGGGATGCGGGGGAGCTGGTGACGGATAGGAGAAAGTAAATGGAGTTTCACGGGAATGGACACAGTGGGGAGAATTGGATCACCAGATTATGTCTTTAGGTTCAAGAAATTTCTTCATCCCTCACTAAATCTTTTCATGGACAATGCCACTTTTAAACAATTGTTGCATTTCCAATTACTACAGGAGTGTTCAAACAAATGGCAAAACCCTTAATGAAAAGTTTGCTCATATTTTAAACTTTGGAGATCAAAATCCATAAAACAAATAGCTTTTACATGAGTTTCGCTCAGACACTTACGTCTCCAAATTATTTACACTTGTGATATTTCCAGTTGAGAGCATAATTTGTGCCTAGTCAAGCAAAACACGCAAATACATATAGATACATGAATTTCCAGAGCTAGCGGGAGCACCGCAGAACAAACATTTTGACTAAGACAGGCTCATGTCAAGCAAGCCAATATTAAAAAGCTCTGCCTGTTTTCTATTATTTTGGCTAACTACAAATCATTAAGAGAGAAAACAACAGATGTGGCTACGAGCACTCAAATATCTTCCAAACTGTATCTGTGCACATCGACATAAAAGCCTGAATTACTGTCGTGTGCAGGGATGCTGCGTATGGCGATGTGATTATTTCAATATACGTGTATCACACTTGTCTACTGTACTGCAGGAGGTAAATTTAAAAGAAAAACTAGCAGAAAAAATAGCTCTAGCCCCCTGAAACATGGGATTTCAGACAATTTTGCTTTCCCTTTAAAAATTAGAAGTAGGGTTTGGATTTCCTCCAGCTGATTTAAAATGGGATATATCTCCCTCATTTACACCATGGAGGATCTGTCTCTTTTCTTTTTCTTTTTTTTTTTTTTTTAATTTTAAAATTTTTTTTTTTGCCCTTTAGATTTTTG